>MU227291.1:4268725-4279250 GCA_018584345.1 Thuja plicata
ACACAAATCCTTAATTAAAGTTTTGAAAGTAGGGAGACTAGTATTGGTCAATCTTAAAATAGCATAAGCAAGTGAAACATGAAGATTGATAAAAATGATAAAATGGATGACACTCTCATAGACATCATAGGTACTATAAAGAGATGCTAAAAGAAGCATAATGAGAAAAATAGCCACACACAAAAACAATTTCATGATGAAAATGCAAGAAGTTTGTGGTTGCAAATTATAATCTAAGATGTAAATCTAACACCAAAGAGAAGGAGTTGTCAATCGCGGGTTCACCAAAATGTAAGATATGAAATAGGGGGTGGTTTGATTTGATTAAGTGTGTTGGATTCCTTAACCCTACTTTATACTTACTGTAACATATGAAATTGGAAATGTTACATTGATGTAAAATGGAGGATTGAAGTAGAGATATGTTTATTAAGAATGTATAATGTGTTAAGGAAGAAGGGTTTGATAGATTATTGATTATCTTGAAATATAATGTTTGAAATAGGAAATGTGTAAATTGTCCTTTGAGTTGCCTAGATTGTATTAACCTTAATTGAATTGCATTTATTGATTGTATATTGTGATTTGGGAGAAAATAAGATGTTCCTCTTTTATTCTCAAATGCACAAATGGAAGATCCAAATTGATCCACCCCAAGGAAGGGCAAATGCACAAATGAATCAACTATTTGGAAGGAAGAATAACAAGAGAGATACCTTAAATTATGTTAATTATATGTATATAAATGATGTATGATAGTAATTGAAGAGGTAGGAGAAATGCACTAACCTTGAAATATTACAGATCAAAGAATGCTATTTTCTGAGGTCTGTAGACTCTTTCTGGAAAAACTGATAGTTGATCCCAAACTGGAACGCAGAGATGAACAAAACCAAGAAATAATTTTTTGTTCTAATGTCATTTTATGAAAAAGGTCAACCTTGACCCACAAATGTCAATCCTGACCCAATAATGTCGACCCTGACCTACACAGGTCCAACAAAAATTCTGTTCGCGCCGTCCGAAAGAAAGCCAAAAAGGGTATCCAGATCTAGTCTCAAATCAACTATTCTGCACCTGTACCTACAAGAAAAAGGGGATTGTTTGTTGTTGGAGAGGGGTTTGCCTTATTCAAACCCCAATTTAGGAATTAACCTTGAAATCAATAAAGTACAGAATGCTAGCAAGTAGTAGAATTTAATCTAACAATGAAGCTATGATACTCAATAGATATGTAATTGAAATTCAAATGTATGCAAATATGTAAGTATGAAAGCTTGAAATCAATGGGAACCATAAACCTCCATGATTGTATGCTTGAAATTTACTTTGAAGAGATGATGAAAGAGTCTTGAGGATGTAAAAAGGATCTTGAAGGAAGATCACACCACCATGATGGCTAGATCTAGGGTTTGAATGATGAATCTTGAATGTTTGCACCTAATCCCTTCAAAGGCTTGAGAGCTTGAATCCTTGATCTTTAATGGAGAACTTGAATGCTTGAGAGGAAGACTTGAGAACATTGAGAGCTTGGAAATATATGGAATAATGGATGCTTGAAACTTCACTTGATCACCTAGTTGATAATTCGTAATGCTTAGAGAAAATCAGAGAGAAATGCTTCCTTTTATATGAAATTAGGGAAAAATATTCTAAGGAGGCCTACATAGGAGTATTAAATTCCCATTAAAGCCTTTAAACCTAAGAGAGGACCTATATTAAATATAATTTCATAATCAACACTTCGGAGCCTGAAACAACCGACCCGAAAGCGAGAAAACTGAATTTTTGATGACCCCTGACAGCCGACAAGCTCCCTATTTTGAAAGGGGGGCCCTAACCCTAGGAGAGGACCTATATTAAATATAATTTTGGAATCAACACTTTGGAGCCCAAAAAAATTGACCCGAAAGCGGGAAAACTAAATTTTTGATGACCCCCGACAGCCGACAAGCTTCCTATTTTGAAAGGGGGACCCTGGTCAGGGTCAAGGTCGACCCTGACCTAGGTCAGGGTCAAGGTTGACCTTGACCCAGGGGGTCAGAACCCCTGGAAAATATGCTAGGTGGGGTAGGAGGTGCCCGGAGAGGCCCAATCAGGGTCCTAAACCAGCACAGAATCATGGGATGATGCAGAAATAGGATGATGATATGGTAGAGGTAAAAAATGTCCCTTAAGGAGGGCTAAATGCTCTTATCATGGAAGTTCTTCCATTTTAAGATGATACAATTTTAATTTCTTTGCTCATTTCATCAACAAATGACTTGCATAGCATATCATTACCTCCAAATATGATATCATCAACAAATATCTCAGCAATCAAAGTTTTATCATCATTATTTCCTTTCAAATATAGATTAATGTTGTTACTTGTTCTAACAAATCTAATACTAATGAGATAAGAGTGAATTATTTCATACCATGCTCTTGGTGCCTGTTTCAATCGAGACAAGACTTTATGTAGTTTACAAACCATGTTCCTCTTGTTAGGATCAACAAACACTTCAGGTTGTTCAATGTATACTTCCTCTTCTAGTATTCCATTAAGAAATGCAGATTTAACATCCACTTGGTATATTTTGAATCCTTTAAAAGCAACATAAGCAAGTATAATTCTTACTCCTTCTATTCTAGAAATGGTTGCAAAGGTTTCTCCATAATCAATGTCTTCTTCTTGTGCATACCCTTTGCATACAAGTCTTTCTTTGTTCCATGTGACTTCTCCATTATCATTAAGTTTGTTTCTAAAAATCCATTTGGTGCCAATGACATTTTTGTCACTCAGTCTAGGTACTAATGTCCATGTTTTATTATTCTCAATCTATTCAATCTCTTCATTCATTGAACTAACCCATTCTTGATTCTCAAGTGCAGCATTAACAAATTTAGGCTCAAAATCACAAATCAAACATCTATTGTTAAGAGACTTACTTCTTGTTCTCATTCCTTCTCTTTTGTCTCCAATGATCTAGTCCTGTGGATGGTGTCTTCTAACATATTTAGAAAGTATAGGTTTAGGTCTATGTTCTTCATTTTGATCTTTAATTTGATCTTCATTTTGATCTTCATTTTGATCTTCATCTTGATCTTCATCGCTTGGTTCAACATTTTGAGCATTTTCTTGATTCTTGGTGTGTGCAGCCTGTTGTTCAGTTGCATTGTTCTGTCGCTCAGTGAAGATGTCAAGTTATTCAATGTAGACAAATCTATTTTAATCTTTAGGTTCCTTTCTACTTTCCTCATCATTTTTCTCAACAAATTCATCCACTTTAACATTTGCACTTTCAATGATTTTGTTAGAAGATTTGTTCAGACATTTATAAGCTTTTCTTTTAGTAGAATATCCTAGAAATATTGATTCATCACTTTTAGAGTCAAGTTTCCCATTTTTATAATCTTTCAGTATATAAAATTGACTTCCAAAAATTATAAAGTAACTCACATTTGGTGTGTATCCATACCATAGCTCATAAGGTGTCTTATTTGTGTCTTTCTTCAATTGAACTTGGTTTAGTGTATAGACAACAGTACTTACAGCTTCTCTATAGAATGTTTATGTGATGCCTTTTTCAATCATCAGTGTTCTGGCACAATCAACACTTGATCTATTCCTCCTTTCAACAATCCCATTTTGTTGTGGTGTTCTTAGTGCAGAAACCTGTCTTGTAATCCCATGCTCACTACAAAAGTTAGTGAATTCATCAGAAATAAATTCTCCTCCTCTATCTGATATTAAACATTTTAGTTCTTTTCCACTTTGTTTTTCAAATTTAGCTTTATACCATTTGAACAACTTATATGCTTCAAATTTCTCTTTTAAGAACATGACAGTCATCATCCTAGAATAGTCATCAACAAATAGAATAAAGTAGCTATCACCATAATAGCTCTTTTTTCTCATTGGTCCACATAAGTCAGTATGTACTAACTCCATAATATCATTAGATGTGTAGGTTTTTCTCTTGAAACTAGACTTTGTCATTTTTCCTATTTGACAATTCTTGTACATAACATGGTCGGGAATTGAAATACTCGGTAAGCCTATCACTTTTCTTTTCTTACTTATCTTAACCATGTTGTCAAAATTCACATGACATAACCTTTTATGCCACAACCAAATGTCTTCATTTCTAGCCAATAAACAAGCGGTCTCAATATCATCAAGATAGAATAGATTACCTTTTGTTTGTTCACCAGTACCAATCAACTTTCCTTTTCCATTATAGATCATTTCCTTTTTCTTCTCAAATGCAACTCGGTGTCCTGTGTTGTTCAACTATGAAACACTTAAAAAATTATAGTTAAGTCCTTTCACCCAATATGCATTTTCACATCTGATCAGATTATTCAACATGATGGTACCTTTTCCTTAAAATGGGAAAGGTGAGTCATTATCCATCCTAATTGATCCACCATTATAATATTCAAAATTTTCAAACTTTTCTTTATCTCTAGTCATGTGATGAGTACAACCACTATCAATAATCCATACATCATTTTTGCTAACTTTAGATATGAGTTCTTTTTCAACATACCTTTATTCTTCGTCTAAGTCATCCTTCATAGCAACAAATAGTACCTCAATATCTTCATCAGAATCAGTGTCACATTTTTCTGCTTTTTTCTCAACTAGGTAACAAGCCTTCTTGCCACTGTCCTCGTAATCTTAGATATCTCTTCTATCAAAGTGTCGGGTGCTTTTGTAGTCTCGGTCATCACTTCTGTCATACTTCTTTTCATAAGATCTATCATTGTTTCTTTCATCCTTTCTCTTGTTAGGGCATCTAGCAACAAAATGTCCAATCTCTTTACAATTAAAATAGACCAATGGTAATTTACCTTTATATCTTCCTTTACCTCTATGTAATCTTCTAGCCATTAGTGCTTCAAGTTCATCAAGTTCTTGTTTATCACTATCACTATCACTATCATTTCTCATAGTGCGTTTGTTATTATATTTTCTTATTTTCATAGAAGATTTGAATGTAGACTCAATATTAGGCAAGACACTATTGTCATAGTTTTTCATTTCAAATGAAATAAGTCTACCAATCAAACTATCAATAATAACATTGTTATTTGCTACTGCTCTCATTTCTTGAATTGTAGATACTCTAATAGCATAAACAAGCAGTAAGGTTCTCAGAATTTTACTTACAACTATTTCTTCCTCAAGTACTCCTCCTACTCCATGGATAGCATTACCAACTTCTTTGATTCTGCTACTGTACTGAGTGATGTTCTTTCCTTCTTTCATTCTCAGGTCATCACACTTTCCTCTTAAGCTTTCAGCACATTGGTGTCTCCTCCATGTACTAGCTTGATTTTGTCCCACATTTTCTTTGTGAAGGTACATGATTTCACATATTCAAATTCAACATTGGTTAGAGAAGAAGCGAGTTCTATCATCACAGAATTGTGTTCAATTTTCTCTCTCAATTAATCAATAGTCAGAGGTCCAGTAGGTGGAACATATTCAGTATCCATGTATGGTGTGACATCATTTCAAATACCTGATAGATGAAGTCTTATCCTGATTTTCCATGATGCAAAGTTGTCCGTGTTCAACTTAGGCACATCCCTTTTACTCATCTTGTGATCTTTAGCTTAAGTCCCTTTAAACTTTTCTTCTAAGCACCAAATCTCTAATACCAATTGTTAGAATAAATGATAGTTCTAGAAATCCAAACAAAAATTATCTCTCAAATATAATGCCCTCTAGTTATCTTTCAGTCCATCAAGATGTATGCCATAAATAAACTTTAACAAATATACACTGCTCGGTAAAATATAATGTTTAGCTTTTCTAAGCTTTACCAAATAGCAGTAAATAAACTTAGTGTTAACTGACCAATCTAGTTTCAATATTGTATAAAGAAAAATATCAATGCAATGAAACATATATACATTTGACACATATTTTAATGTGGAAACCCAATGTTGGGAAAAACCAATGGGACCAGTAACCAAAAATATTCACTCTTCTGAAGTGAGCTCGGTGAAGAGCCAACCCTGTTAAAGGTTACAATACACACTATTAAGTGAGACCTTGTTATTAAAACCAACAATTTGTATTTTGAACTAGCACTCATTATGCTATCAACAAGAAAAAAATTTGATACTCTTGAGTATCTCAATACAATAAGGACTGTTAAATCCCACTCGATTAAGATATTTTCTAAATCAATGGTTAAATTGATAGAGTAAATGATCTGTTCAAAATACAAATTTAACTTGTAGATATTCAGATCTATTGTTAGTCCAATAATACCTCTCTGATCGATGTGCTCTTCAGTTACTTTGCTCTCTTTTTATATTCTGCTCGGTGAATGTTCTATCCTCTATTGCTCTGTGTCTGCAGAATTATTTGGCTTTGTTCTTTAGCCTGTATGATCATATCTGCATGAAGAATTCAATCTTCACCAGAATATATTCAACATTCCTCTTTTCATAATGAATTCATTGTCTCTTTATATAGACATGATTATCCTCTCAATCTCCTTGTTTTTTTTGTAGATCTCTTCTTGATCCGCAAAACTTGCCATGCATTGCTTTATCCCATAAAGCTCTGCTTTATTTTTATTTCGCAAATCTCTCCATGATAGCTGTGAATAAAAAACACATTAAATATTGTCCATGATTTAGTTTAACTAATCGTTGATAATAAAGAAATCAATCAGTCAATCTCTAATTATAGCTCTTGATAGTTAAGGAGTTTTTTTGTTCTTTAACTTTAGTTCTGATCGGTCATCAACTCTAGTTGTGCTCGGTAATAAATTTAGTTTAATGTGGTGCTCGGTATACAATGTGAACTTCTCAGTGACACTTGCTTGGTAATGCTTGCTCAGTTACTACTGTGAACTTCTCGGTGTTCACTATCAATCGGTGTATACAGACCTTTTAAGTTTTATTGACCACATAAAATTTTTCTCTTCAGATCTTCAAGGTTATGACCAATATGTATATGATCAATCAAACCATATCAAGTTGACATCAATGACAATATAATACATTAACTGATTTAATGTCTTGCATTCACTTTTGCATCATGGTGATGATCAACTTATCAGCTTCAAACATTCAATCAATTATAGTTCATCAGTTGGTACGGTTGTTTATACTTTGAACAGAATTCATATCACAAAAGGTACAAGTAAGACTCCTTATGAATTATGGTTTAATCATACACCTACTGTGAAATATTTTAGAATATTTGGTAGTAAATGCTATATAAAAAGAGATGATGAAATAGGGAAGTTTGATGCTAGAAGTGATGAAGGAACCTTCCTTGGTTATTCCACTAAGAGAAAAGCCTATAAATGTTTCAATCTGTGATTAAGGAAGATGATTGAAAGTGCTAATGTGAGGATTGATGAAAAGTTCCAAATTTAGGAACGAATATGTGACTATAACCAAATTATAGAGAATAAGGAGGTTACTACAGATCGAGAAGAACATTTTAAGATTGATCATGAGACCAAGGTATGTCAAGATGACTTAAATGATCCTACTAAAATTATTAAGACTCGAAGGTATATTTTGAAAAACCATCTTGAAAATCAAATTATTGGAAATGCAAATAAAGGCATGATGACAAGATCGAGATTAAGAGATGAATTTTTTTTGATTTCTAAAGTTGAACCAAAAACTACCAATGAGGCATGTAGAGATGAATCTAGGACTAAGCCTATGCACGAAGAATTCAAACAGATAAAGAAAAGTAACACTTGGGAACTGGTTCCAAGACCTAAAGATAAAAATGTTATAGGAACTACGTGGATTTTCAGAAACAAGATGAATTAAGAAGGAATGGTTGTAATAAATAAGGAAAGACTAGTTTGTAAAGGCTACTCACAAAAAGAAGGCATGGACTTTGAAGAAATTTTTTCTCCTATTGCTTATAGGCTTGAGGCTGTAAGATTATTTTTTGCTTATGCTGCACACAAAGACTTCAAAGTATATCAAATGGATGTGAAATCTTCATTTATGAATGAAGATCTAGAGGAGGAACTATATATTAAAAAACCTAATAGATTTCCTCTGACAGAAGATGAGGACATGGTTTTCAAGTTGAAGAAGGCTTTGTATGGACTTGGAATGAAATATTGGACATGTATCTACTTCATCTTGGTTTCAAAAAAGGTAATACAGACAGTAATTTGTACTTAAGAGCTAGTGAAGATGGAATTTTAATAGTTGAAGTTTTTTTGATGATATCATTTTTGGAGGAAATGATGTGATGAGTAAAAAGTTCTCTAAGGAAATGGAAAATGAATTTGAGATGTCAATGGTTGGTGAAATGAATTTTTTCCTTGGAATGCAAATTATTCAGAACAAGAATGATATTTTTATTTCTCAAACAAAGTATCTTAAAGAAATGTTGAAAAAGTTTGGAATAGAAGATTGTAAACCCGTTGTAACACCTATGGTTACTAGTCACAAGCTTACTACTATTGATGAATCCCATAGTTTTTTTCAGACAAAGTATAGATCTATGATTGGAGGCCTACAATATTTGACTCACACTAGAGCAGATATTGCTAATGCAATTGGAATTGTGGCAAGATATCAAGCAGATCCTAAAGTGACACACCCTGCTACTATAAAGAGAATATTTATATATCTGAAAGGAACACTTGATTATGGCTTATGGTATAAAAAATATGATTATTTTGATTTGCATGCTTATACTAATGTTGATTGGGTTGGAAATGTTGATGACCGAAAGAGTATAAGTGGTGGTGCATTATTTATTGGGGAAAGATTGGTTTCATGGTTAAGTTAAAAGAATGATTGTATAGCTCAGTCTACTACTGAATCAAAGTATGTTGCTACTGCTATAAATTGCACACAGATTGTTTGGATGAAGCAAATGTTGAAGGACACTGGGATAAATTTTGATGAGCCAGTGGTTATCCATTGTGATAACACTAGCACAATGAATATATCAAAAATTCTAGTTATGCATTCGAAGACTAAACATATTTCCATTTAGTACCATTTCTTGAGAGACAAGGTTGCAGAGAAGGAGATTAGATTGGAGTATATTAGCACAAAGGAACAAATAACAGATATATTTACAAAACCTTTTCCAAAGGATGCATTTGAGTATCTTAGAGGTATGCTTGGGGTGAGAGCCCCTCCTTGCGACAACTAAATTGATACAAGAATGCATCAATCCAATGTCTTTTAGAGCTATATCCTTTTTTGATTTGGATTTATGCTTCTACTCCTCGGGGGGAGTGATCGCGGGAACAATATAGAACACATTTGGGTGATTTTGCACTTGGTTGTTGCAGGAATGAATATTTGAAAAAAGCTACACCTTGCAGAGGAAAGATGGTCAGAATTAGATTTATGGCACCCTTTTCCATTGTTGTCAAAGGGGGGAGATTCAATGTAAAAATCCCTATTGTTTAAAGGGAGAGATGTGTTGAGGATATTGAGAAGATTGTATTGAGAGAGAGTACTTTTGGGTTGATGAATTTTCCCATATGTTTCCATTAATTCCAAAGGGGGAGATTATTGGATTTAGTTTCTAATGTTTCTGTTGGCATTCATGTTTTGTCACTGATGTCAACATATGTTTCTATTAAGGCAAAATAGGTTGGTTATTATTGTTGCACAGATGAGTGATAGATGTGTATAGGTATTGTACTGTTGATTCATAATGTGCAAAGATGGTGATGTGTACAAGGATATGTGGTGAGCTTATGTCTAAGGTCACATTGGTTATTATACTAGATTGAGTGAGTTACATAAGTTATAGTGAAGACTGGGTAGTGGACTGTGATAGTGAACTATGATAGATTTAGTCTCTGTGTTTTGAGGATAACTTACGTATGATATGGATTCATGTTATACAAGCTTGGGGAACAGAAAAATACATGTTGAGGAATGCGTATTATGATTCTTGGGTTGCAAGACTCTTGGTGATGTCAGTTGTGACGTGTGTTCTAGAGGAGACCTATTTGGGGCCTGTTAGCTCTTTTTCTTGTATGAATCAATTAAAACAACAATAAGTGCTTGATCCTCTATTCCCAATGCAGGTTCATACATGAATAAGGCTAATTAACAAGGATGAAACTCCTTCTACACTTTGGGCTCCACATACTCAGGTGGGTGCACCTGATTATAGACTCACTAAATGACAAAGAATCTCATAATGGATTAAGGATTTATAACCATTCTTATTTTTATGCCACTTTGGCCTAGGAAGGATAACCTATCGATTCACTCTTCAAGGAATCATTGAGATGAATTATATCCTCTAAATACAATCAACTACACATATTTTCTCTTAAATATCAAAAAATAAGGATTTTAATATTTGAGTTGATGATAATAACCACTTGTTAGCATCTTGACCAGTGCCTAATCATGGGTGATAGAGTCATCACAGAGCATACACATATTAAGATAATTAATAGAAACACAAATGAATCCCAGATAGAGTGCCTTACAAACTATCCTCTCACTCCTACACCAATGTATCAAATCCTTGCATGAATCCTAATCCTCTGCA
>MU227291.1:4279330-4303456 GCA_018584345.1 Thuja plicata
ACAAGAACATGACTATCTTATAACCAGTACACTCAAAATGCCTTACAAATTGAACATACAAGAATTAATGGTAAATGAAAGAAGACATCATTGACATGAAAATGGAGATTCCATTGTAATTTTATTATCATGAAATCAATAGTAGTACATTTTGAAGACTCAAAACCAATAGTCAAACCAATGTCATAATCTGCCTTGTAGTCTTATTTTTACCATCCTTATTACAATATTACAACTTGATACTTATAGGTAGCCACAGTCATCTTCGAATCCTTTTGGAAAATGATGATGAAACAAGCTACGGATGACTGGGCTAAAGGACAAAATATAGTTTCAAGAGGAGACAAAACTTCTGGCTGATGAGAAAATAGTATTTGCTATAAGCCATGTGATCATTTGTCTCGTGACCGCCTGAATGCTTGAAGTTGCTCCGAAGTAGTTGGGTATTTATCATCTAGATCTTGTTCTCTTGTTGGTGTAGAGGCCCCAAATATCTGATTTTCTCCATTCACTCAACCTCCTTGGTGTTAGTTGTCCCCTTCATATTTATTGTCTCATGCTATCGGGGTGACTACTCCATACTTGCTAACCCACGTGGTGAACACCTCATCACTGGGCCAAATGAAATTGAGAACTTCATATTTTTGGCTGTTGAAAACCTCCCAGTCACTATTGGCCTTCTCTACTTCTACTTCCAAAGATTCAAAAAATGCCCTGTCTTTGCTCAAAATATCAATGGTTAAAACAAACCAGCTAGTATTTTCCAAAGTGACAATACTTTTTGTCCTATTAGTTATTGCTTCATTTAATTGCCTTAGCCATAGGGATTCATTCTTTATGTTGCCATCCTCTTTGAACATATAGGGATACATATTGTATTTGTCCTTGGAAAATTCCCCTCTCAGACTTGTGATCTTCTTCATAACCATGTTTCTCTTGGTGTCTAAATTGACCATCAATTTGAGACACTTATGAGTGCTTGTCATAATAATATCAATATTATTTTGCTCTTTTGAGAGGGAATTGAAATATTTAACATGGGATTCCTTCCCTTTCCATTTACTCACTATCAGATTCCATTGTTCCTTTTCATCCTCATATTTGTTGATGATGCTTGCAATCTTCTTCCCCAATAGGTAGAGATTAGAGAGGTTGACCTCATTGGCACACCTTTTGATGTTGGAGAATATTTGATCAAAACATTTTTGCTTAACCAACTCATCAGCCTCTTTGTATGTTGGGGAATCTTCTAGGTCCCTCTTATCCTCCTCTTCCAATCTTGTCCTTTCACTGATTAGCCTATTCTTCTCAGCTTCCAATTCTGCTCTTTTGGCATCAACAACTTCCTAAGTAGTAGGACTTAGAGGTGCAGGGGACGGGGGATATGTTATGAATGGACTTGAGGAGGAAGTTTGATATGGGTCTTGAGAAATTACCATTTGGGGCATCAATTGAATCTTTTTCTTACCTTCCAACTCTGCTATTTTGTTGTCCTTCGTCAAAGATTTAACCCTCTCTTCATTATAAGCCTTGAGCACAAACTCATACTTTTCATTCAGACTAGCATATGCTTCCTTCTCTTTCTCTGATACTTTCATGCTCAAATTGGTAGCCTGTACAAAAAGGTTAGCCACTTCAATTCCTGAGGTATCTGCAACCCTTTTCACAATTAGGCTGCCTGTGTCTTCAGTATCAACATCTTCTTTAATTCTTCTCTTGTCCCTTTTCTTAAGTGACCAGATTGCCAATGCTGCATAATCCTCACTAAATTGGGCACCAATTGATGTCCCAGCAGGGCTTATGGGTTTAGCTTGTTTCCTTATGGCATCAAAAACCACTGCATCAGATAAATCCAATTGTGGCAATATAAGAACCCCTTGCCTTTTGATCATTTGCATGCCCTCTTCGGGAGTAATCTTATTAAATTTCAATATCAATTCTTGTTTAACTGCTTTCTCTATGTCCTCCTTGGCAGCATTGGGTTGATCTTCTATCATTTTCTGGCATTTGTCACTGTGTTCACCAATATAGCATCTCCATAGAAACTGAATAAAAGACCTAGTTTTGATGAAATTGTCATCAGACAAGAATTCATCACTAGCTTGTTTGGTCACAGGGTCTAATTCCCTGCCAGCAAATTCTACCATTGTGAGGTCAGATGATGTATGTTTAGGATCTTCTGGCATCCCTTCCTGTAGTTCTTGAGTAGTGATGACTACTTCACTAGCATTTCTCATCTTGAGCAATTGCTCAACAATGGTTTGGTCATCAAATTGCATAGAGGATTGGGAAGGAGAATACAATTCACCTCATTGCTCTTTTGTCTCCACCCTTTGCCTCTTCGGAGAGGGCACTTCTTGAATATCAGTATCCATTGGCCTCTTTCCCTTATGCTAAGTGGGCTCATCAACTCTGGGAGAAACAGTGGTATATCCTCTTCTTTTGTATACTAGATAGTTCCTAGGTGGAACTATTCTGCTCTGTGGAAATTTATTCAAAATAGCAAGAGCCTTTTCTGGGTCATTCTCAACTGCTCTCTTCCTTTTCTCATTCAGGGTTTGCATTATTCCCTCAAAAAGATTCATTAGTGAATCAATTTTATAAGACCATTGGAAAAATTCCTTTAGAGGATCATAGGTCTTGTCAAAATTTTGGACAAAGTCCAAGGATTTCTTATATGCCATCCACTTCTCCTTCCTGACTTCTTGAACCTCCAGTTCAAAAATGTTCTTGATAATATCCTTTGGATAGTAGAATTGATGCTTTAGCATTATACAATTGGTCCTCTTTCTAAACATGCCCATGATAAAATATTCATTGTCTACACACCTGGCTATGGAAGTGGATAAATGATAGGGTTCAAAGTACTTGCCAAACTGTGTCCACCCTCCTTTTGTTATGATAAAGTGATGGGCTTTAGTGAGGGTAGGGAAGATATTTCCCTTCATCTTTCTAGTCAAAGGTTCCTCCTACAGCCCACCTAATTGTCTTTTGATTTCTGCTATCCCAATTTTGAGTGGGACTCTGTAGGGTAGCACATAAGGAACACCTCTAAAACCATAAACCCTAATCACTGTGGAAAAAGGGTACAATATCAAATCTCCCTAGTTGTGAGAAATTTTCAACTCAGGGGCATACTCCATAGGCCTTAACAGCATCATTACTTCATTATGAACTCTTGCATTTTGGTTTCTTAGTAATGACTTAAGTCTGGTTACAAAAACTTTGTCAAAGTATACATAACTTGCATTCTTTCTATCCCAGGACAAACTTGCACTCCACATCTGAACAGGCAATTCTTCATCATCTTGGAATCTCTCCAATTCCATTTCTTCTTCAAAGAAATCTGCACTATTAAATAAGAACATATGCATCATAAGGGAATACCAACCCATTGGCTTTTGTATATTGCCATCTTTGATCCCTGACAAGCCATCATGCATCTCCTGAGCAATATAGGATGCATAATCGAACACTACTGACAAGTGGGGATGTAGAATTTGAACTACCATCAACATTATATGGACTGGCATGGCCGTCTCTTCATTTATCCCCAAAATATTGCACAGGGAACTGTACATTTTCCTGGCCTTGCCAATGAAAAGATACACTTTGAAAGGTTCGGGGGTTCTTGGTCCTATTACAACCAAATCTCCTATTTTGTTAGCATACCCCTTCACTACTTCACCTTTGTAATAATCTCTTTGATTGTTGTATATTTCTTTGAAATATTCGAGGTCAATATCATCCATATTCTGGGAAGTGTCAGTCAGCTTGAAAATTCTTCTGATTTCATCTTCTGATACAGTCAGTATTATATTTCCCTAGGTGTCTCTAAAAACCCTAGACACCTTATCATAAGTGTTTTACATTAGAATGAGAAAATCAGTGTCCATGAATACACTAGGTGCTATTAACTTTCCAACATCTAGTTCCCAAATATTACAGTCTGGGGTGGGGGCCTTTCTTTGACTATAAGCTGCTCTAAATATA
Organism: Thuja plicata; assembly: GCA_018584345.1. Lineage (NCBI taxonomy): Eukaryota > Viridiplantae > Streptophyta > Pinopsida > Cupressales > Cupressaceae > Thuja > Thuja plicata. The sequence goes on from MU227291.1 coordinate 4,283,324, forward strand.
GAAAGGGCATCTAAACTAGTAGTAGCATCTCTTTCCCACCTTCCTAAATCATATAACCTATCCCCAATTCTAAAGCGGGGATGTTGTGGTACTGCCTTCTTAGCCTATGTGGCATCCCCTGAGGACAATGGTAACTGCTGCAATAAATCCTCCCTAACTTTTCATTTCTAGTAATCGGTCTGTCCTAAAATTTCAACTCTAGGGGCCATTCTAAGGGTTTTCTTATTAATACTAGAACCAGATTCTGAAACAAGAGCTCTAAAACCTTCTCTGAACTGTAAACTCTATCTCAATTTGAATGGTAATGAATTAGTGAGCTTACCCGTTCTACATAGAAGTCGTGTGAAGCTGGTTTTCTTCACAATTCCATCTTTGCTCAAATTGTTTTGGTAAATGTTTTGGACTGCAGTCGGCTTAATCAATTTATGACCTCAATCAAATCAGTCTTTTGAATTGAAGTTGACTGGAGTTATCACATGTTCTGTATTTAATTCACTAGCTTCAATTTTGCGGCTTAACGACTCTCTGTAACTTGTTTTATCAATTTTGAACTTGAACCGTTGATTCTGGGCATCATCCTTCACATCTGACGGCTATCTTATTTTCCTAGGAATCACTATCGACTGAGGACACATGTTGCCACCTCTTATTCACTTATTCGTTAGATGCTGAGCACTTTGGACATAAGCGAACACATGAGCCGTCAAATGTGAACCAACTTAACTGAAGTTTAAAACTCCGCCAGCTTTAAATGCTTGGGCCCACCAACTGACAGGTGTCATCACTGCTTATTTACTTATACATTAGATGTTGTGCATCTTGGATATAAACAAATAAGCCAACTCTCAAATCCTTCCAGGTTTTAACACCTTTCATACTCATCTGCAATTGGACCCACATACTTCCCTGGACAAGTGTCATCACCGCTTATTCGCTTATATGTTAGATGTCATGCACTTTTCCTTTAAGCGAATAAGCAGTCTATTCGATCTTTTCAAACTTGTGCACTATTTAATATAATTCCTTTTCAACAGCTCGGCCCCACCAAGGACATGTGTCGCCTCCGCTTATTCGCTTATACATTAGATGTCGAGCATGTTGGAGATAAGTGAATAAGCGCACCATCCAATTTTTTTTGAGTTGCTCGCCTTTTAACAGAAGACTTTCTGAACATGCTGGGCCCCACCAAGGACACGTGTCACCTCTGCTTGTTTTCTTATATGTTAGATGTCGAGCATCTTAGATATAAGCTAATAAGCGCGCCGTCCAATCTTTTCAAACTTGCATGATACATAAGGGGATGATGTAAAAGGCACCTACATAGTGAGACTTAGGAATTATTAAAGTGGTTAGGATGATACAATATTTTGGCAAAAAGCAACCCATTCAACAGACACATGACTTAATATGACTTAAGTGACCGAAAAAGTAACATGAAAATAGAACCGGCCGAGGCACCTAGGGTTTTTAGTCACTTTTGACCATTTTCAATTAGGTTGAGGGTTTGAGCACACTTTGTAGAGGCATAAAAACAATTTGAATACCAATTTCAAAGCCCTTGACACTACTAATGACAGGAGACCTTATAAAAATTACAAGGCACATTTTGGACAAGAAATAGCACCAACAGGGCCAACTTTAGAGATGAAGCATGTATTATAGATTGTGAGCATGGATTAAAGATCTTGGATTATATTTAATGAATTGTAATTGATGTTTACTTTTATAGGTACCATGTTTTTCTTAGCAAGGGGTAAAGTAATTATTTTTGAATTAGGGAAGTCTTAATTGGCTGACCTAATTGCTTATTGTAAATCTATATAAAAGAAAGTTGTTTTCTTTTATGGAGAGTGTGGTAATAATGAAGCGTGGAAGCTGCGACCTTGTTTGTGCAAAGTCTCCTGGATGTAGATAAGAGGATGTGATTAAGAGACTTCATTGGAATTGGTTTGTATGTGAACATGGACTATGTATGGTAATGCATTAATAAGCTCCTAACATGGCTATATCTTTTAGCAAGAATACTATACTCAGATTACACTATATGTGGGTGTTAATTCCCACTGGGGTTTTACCTTTAATAGGGTTTCCTCGACAACAAAATATTGTGTTATGGTGTTGAATTTAATATTTTCTCATTTTGATTAAGGTTTTAGTTTATAATGTTTAATGTTTAATAATCTATCTCACAATTGATTCACCTCCACTCTTAGTTGTATTGGTGGAATGTTATTCCTAACAAAGAAATATAGGACATTGTCAGATCCTTGAGAAGTGTGGGAAGAATGCATACAAACTACAACTCCCTCATGATCTTGGTCTATCCCCTATATTTAATATTTGTGATTTAAATATTTTCAAGTGTGATGTAAATGCATATGACAATCCTTCTATACATGAAGCTCTTGATGATGATGATATTCCAAAACATGATCCACCAATCATAGACAAGATTTTGGACACTAGGATTGAAAAGAAGGCAAGGAATAGTGAGTAAAAGGAGTATTTGGTCCATTGGAAAGATAAACCTGATTCTGAGGCAGTATGCATGACTAAACAATAAATTATGAGCCATGGTGCAGACTTAAATCAACTCATCTCTAGTGGGATAAAGATCTTTTTTCTAAGGGAGTATGGTGCAGGAGAACCCACCTCAGATTAGGACAGTGAAGGATGATGTTGAGACATTAGAGATTTTATTTTTCTTCTAAATTTCATTTTGAAAAGGTTTGAAATAATATTCCTCATTTATCGAACTCTATAACATGGGTAGGTGCATTATAAACCACCATGGGAATAAGAGCCAAGGTAGGATTGAGTCCTTAGGGATTTTACGTACTCTAGGAGTTATGTTCATGTTTTTATGTTAATGTTTTTAATAATGTAAATCCACTCCTATTTCAAGGAGGGTTAAGTTTTCTAGGCATTAAAACTTTTCTTGCAATTATGGAAAAGTTGTCAAAAATGCAATTTTGCATTTTGACAACATTTTCTATCAAAAGTGAAACTTCCTCTCCAATGGTTCCAAATTTAAAAATATGGTTATGAACCATTGGGAGGAAGCATATAAAATTGAAATCAACCATTTCCAAAGGTTTGGGAAATACTATACATAATTTTGAATTTTCTATGCAAATAACTGAATCAAATTTCCAGCAATTTCATGATTCCTGAATGTGTACAGATGTATATTGATCTCTGAGTGATTTGCAAAGTTTTTGAATTTTTTTTTATTTCATTGTGTGTGGGTTTGAAGTGTTGAAGAAATTGAGATCAAATTATTTTTAGGTTTCATACTCACTGGACTGTGTTTCTCTGAGAAACCCTTTGAGATCAGGGTTTGGCCCAAAAATGTCTCTAACTTGCAATTCCACTATCATAATTTGATGTGGATTTGTGGAATGCAAGTAAAGATAATTTAATTTATTATTCTAGGAGCTAGGTGAGTGGAAGTGTAGGAGTCACTATGAAATTTGATGCCCTAGGTAGACATCTTCATGTGGCTACCTACTGTGTTAGAGAGATGTTGAATAATAGAGAGTTGGGTGATGAAATAGAGGACCTACCTTTGGATTTATTCATGTTTTAGATGTTTCTTGAAGGATCTATCTTTGTAGTGGGGGAGCAGATAGGAGAGATCAGATTCCCTTTGTAAACCAAGGCTTAATATCCCTATTAGGTCTTTGGTCTTTGGCTAGTTTGAGACACTATCTTAGAAGTTCAGAAGGATCCCCTCCAGGAGGTTGTGTAGCTCAATAAAGGGTGGAATAATATCATATTTTTTTAGTGGTTCCTTTGGAGGATTTTGAAGATATGTCCCAAAAACCAGTGGGATAGGGCTACTAAACTAGAGAGGGCTCATTGAAGCAACTACCCCAAATCAGTTGACAAGATCTTTTACAATGCATGATATGTGTCATTTAGATAAATTTGAGATGGAATCCATGAGGATTTGATCCATTTTGATAGGAGAACCCTTGAATTTGGGTTGGTGCCAATTCAAGTCTTGGAGCTTTTGAGTAAAGAAGGATAGAGTGGAGATCTCATCTAGGAGAGATGAATTCTTTAATGGAAATGTTTGTGTGGTTGTACCTTAGCATGTAGAGCCTTATCTAATGAACACCATATTTGGAAGGTTTTAAGTTTTGTAGGGTTAGCAAAACCTAGGTAGGAAGGGCTCAGCATCAATTTAGCCTTTATAATGGCTCTATTGAAAGCAAAAGATATGCATAAAACAAAGACACCCTAAAACCTTGATTTTGGAGCCTTAAACACCAACAACCGCAGAATATTGACCAAGTGTGAAAATGTATTGACTAGGTCCACAAATTTGGCTACCAAGTGCCCCAAAAAATCAACCAAGTGCGTTGGAAGTCATACCAATTGTGTAGCTCTCTCCCAGGACCTGCAAATGCACAAAACATCAAAATTCAGTCATTAAAACATGTGTTCACATCGGGTTCACAAAATGTAGGATAGGAATATGAGGAAAATGTACACCTAAGAGTAACCATCAAAATCTAAAGCATGCACAATCAACCTATCCAAACACAAGAAATGGAGACAAAGTTGCAAATTATGAACAAAACTCCCTCAATTTGACAATTGTGCTCTTTATTACTTCTCCAAATGTTTATGTAGCTCTCATATTGACATAATTCACTTGAAAAATGAAATAAAAATACTATAATGATGGTGTGAAGATAAAAAATTTGATGGTTAACTTGATTGATAAAATTGATCTCAATTTATAGGATTAGAGACCAAATTGCAGAATTAGCAATTAGGTGCACAAATTGGAAGATTTCCATGATTGAGAAATGAAATTGGAAAAGTGTCATATTATGACACATTATGAAAAAAATTTAGAGTTCCAATTGTAAATATTATTGTGGAGAAGGAAAGGGAAAGTTTTCATAAAATATGACAAATTATGATAGAGGAAAATAAGAAAGTGTCATAATTTCTGACAACTATGAGAAATGGAGGCTAGTTAATAGGAGGGAAATTTGAATTACAAAAACTTGCATTTCCCACAAAAATGGAAATTAGTAAATAATAATTAACCAATTAATTAATTTAAATTAATTAATTGTGGGTACATATGAAAGAGGGAATAAAGAAATTCAATTTATTTATTCAATTACGACATATGGATAAACTACTGATTATTCATCTAAAGAGGACAAATTAATGGATCGTTGACCAAATTTATGAAAATCATGTGAATTTGAATTAATTTTGATGAATTTTATGAGGATAAGGAACATTTTTTATGGTTTTGGAATGGTTTAGGAAATGACAAGGCATCGATGATCTTTGACAATGCACTCACTTTGATTGCCTACAAAATAACATCGATGAATTGGGACAATGATGTTGAAGAAGCCATATGATGATGAGGCATCGATGAAATTTGAAAATGAACTCAAATAATTATGAGGAGAAGGCATTGATGAGCTTGGAAATTCTAATGGGGAGACATCGACGAACTTGACAATGCTCCTAGATTGATGACGATAAGACATCGATGAAATTTGACAATGCCTTGGACAATATTGATGACGATAGCATCGATGAACTTTGAAAACACTATCAAAGGATGATTTAAAAGAGATGAGGCATTAATTAACTTTGAAAATTCCCTAGTATGATCTAAATGATTTTGGAATGAACTTGGATTATTTTAGGAAGATTAGGAATGACTAGGATCGATTAGGATTGGTTTAGGAAGATGATCAATTTGGCCAAAATCAAAGTAATGTTATTAATTTATGACATGAATAATGACACAATATTTGTGAATGATAAAGATCAAACACACAATATAGAAGACATGTTAAAAAGGGGGCACATGCATTGAACCATTTTTGGGTGTCTACACAAGCATCTCTAGATTGTATGGATTGCTAAGGGTGTCATTTAGTTAAGTATCTCTTTCATATTGATCCACTAATTCATTTTATTCAGGTAAATTATTGATGTCTTCAACTTGTGCTACATGGCCCTACAAGAATTGATGAGAAAAAGGATTCTCGTTGTCGTGGTTGGTATTTTCTTGTGTGTGCCTCATGTTTTTAGCTTGTGATCGAGTAATAACCATAGAATGGAGACCTTTGAAAGATGAGAGATGAAAGATGAATTTTTAGAAAGGAATGAAGGACTTGATGATGGATGAAGGATGGACTTATGAATAGGAGAAAATATTTGGACTTGTTTGATTACAAGGGAATGGCCTCAAGGATGATTTATTTTGATGTTTGGATGATGGTGATGGAAGGGCCTCAATTTGATTTGATTTGGATGATAAAGGTTTTGTTTAAACTTGGTGTAATGAGATCCTATTTGAGAACAAATGATTGGACGATTTGATAATATCTTTCTTCTATTTGGAGATAGACTGATGATCTAAAACAAAATAAGATATTGATTAGGTCAAATTGATCACTCAATATGGAATATGTTCCTAAGAAACAAAATTTAACCAAGATTGATAAGGATAAAGATCTCAATGACACTCTAATAAAATATTTCAACCTAGGATTGATGGTGAAGGTATGAAAGAGGGAGCTTAATGGGTCTTGACGTTGTTTGGATGTAGGTTAATCAAGACAAATAATTGATTTAGGTACAAGATGATGATGATAGTGATGAGGATGACATAAGAGGAAAGGTGGGATTATGACGGCCTAATTGTATCTCTCAAATTTGATAAATGTGTGATTCAATTGATACTTTCTCATGAATAGTGAAAGCTTGTCATTGAAGATGATTTTTCCATATTTTTCACGTTCATGGATCTCTTGGTGAATTGGGTTCATAAGGTTCTTTTTTTTATTGGCATCCATATCAGCTATCTTGTTCTCTTTTTAGACACTAGGTAGTTGGAATTTCAATTTCTTATGCTTCCCCAAATCAGGCATAGATCATGAAATTCACAATTTTGGACTTTAGAGGATCAATTTGGTTAGAACAACTAGATGGTCGAGTAGGTGAGTCCAAATGGTCATTGTTTGCAAGTTCCTTAACCTCACTATTTTTTGGCGGAGATGAAAAATCTCAGTGCAAACAAGGATCTACATAGACGATGATCTTAGGTCAGAGACAACAATTGGGGAGCCTGATGAAACTTTTTAATTTTGAGTGATCATTGACTGATTTGGTTCAATTTGTTTACTAGCAAGAACTAATTCTAATCAAACATCAAGGCAATAACTATGGTAAGCATACCTTGATTCAAATGAGATTATTCAAATTTTTGAAACACATGTCTAAAAGTAGTCCTGCAAGGGACAAAGCAACCTTTTAGGAGACAAGCAGTTGTGATATCAGAAAAATGATACAATCTTGAGAGCTTTGATATGTGTATGTTCAAGTGAATTTTTCAAATCACCTTGTGTTTTCACGTGGTCTATAACAATGAAGATAGTACAAGAACTTCCTACCCTAAAGTATAGGCTTAGTCCTCAAGACCTTTTCCCACAGCTTGATATACCTTCAGCTCACACAATTGTGTCACCCCCTACAAGGCACCTATGTTTTTTCCTTTGTGATAACTATGCAAAATATGGTCAAAGGAGAATATGCAATGAGACCTCCAATGTCGTATTAGCCACTTTAAAATGATCAAGGGGATACATTTGGTGAGATTATTCCCTCTCATTGCACAAATATTATGATACTTTCAGAGGGGAACTAGGTAAGCTTCTTCCTTAAGGTGTCTAGTAAGTTAATCCATTCAAATATATCTTATAAATCATACAAGGCCTCATGCAGCATAAAATCTATTTAGGTCCTATAGATCCTAAAAAATACCAGGCACATCGTATATTTTCCTTATAAGACTTTAATCTCAAGAAGGTATTTGATTATAGTGGGTTGGAAGAGGCAGCTAGATTTTTCTTTTTCCCACTTGGGTAATTCCCACAAGATTTTTCAAGTTGAATCTCACAACAATAATCACAGAATCTCTTCTCATTCACCCATCATGCCTTTATTCATCACTACTCATTCTTTTGCATTCCAAGATATATAAAATCGATCAATACTATTTCTCAGTTGGCTTACTATATCTTTACAAAATGTGTCTCCAATCTTAGGCCATGCGATCATTCATCCACCAAGATAGGTGAGAACCTATCATTTACCACAAATTAGATTAAAAAAATAACTTATGTTATATCCCAAATGTCACGTCCACTCCTATACCCTATTTCTATTGTTTACTGCACTCACATGTCTTTGCCAACCTATAACTCTTTCCAGACATAACCAAAATTCAAGAGACCATAACAAAATCTTTAATAAATCCCATATATCACATGCTTAATCTTGCATGTCATCACAATTAGTATCCTATGCTCACTAATCAAAATGTCTTGACTGTACACTGCGAAGTGACTTTGTACTTAAGGATTTTTCACTTAACTAATTATCCATAACTTATCTCCATTCTAAGAGACCTTACTAGAGGTATTTTAAAAAATGACAACATATACACAACCATATACTGCACACTTTCCAAAAATCTCCCCATTTGGTATAGATGTCAAAACTTGGTGAAAAATGACTAAGTGTGCAAAGCCAAACAAAAATTGTACTCCCCCTAAGTAGATACTACCTTATTACTACCTATACATATTTATACATATCTTTTTTCACCTTATCACTCCCCCTAAGTAGATACTAACTTATTACTACCTATACATATCTTTTTTCACCTTATCACTCCCCCTTGTAAATAAATGAAAAAGGTTATTTGTAAAAGAAATATCTACATACAAAGAAAAATTGTATAACTCTCACCATGCAACCAGATCATGTGAAGTATATCCTTTAAGTTTGTCTTTAGTTCCTGTAGGTATGTCTCCCATGTCTTCTTTAGTGTCTCTACAACCTAAATCATTCCTCATAGTGCATATGATGATATCTTTGTAGTCTTCAAATTTTGGGGGATAAGTCCAAGGTAGGACTTCTGGGCTGACACTAACTCTTCTAGCTCTTTCTCCATGATAGAGATTTTAGGGGTGAAAATACTTCTCAACTCAGAGAATATATTCTACACTCTCCCTTTCTCTATCTCCAAAATATTGATTTTATCTGCAAGCCTTGACACTTCATTGTCAAAATCAATGAGCATATGTCCAGATGATTCACACTCCTTCGTCATTTTATCAAGTAACTCTTCATCTTTATGAATGATATCTACAATGTTTTGCACATGCATGAATGAATCTACATAGTAACCATACACCTTTCTACCTTGACTAATGCAAACATTGATTTCCTGTATGACACTCTCCAAAAGTTTAGTGTCCCAAGTGATGGATAGACACACTTATGCTAGCTTCTTCTTCATATATTCCTTCTCTACCTTTTCTGCTGCAACCTTCTCCAAAGATGTGAAATTAGAATCAAAGTCATCCAAGACTTTTTACAATTTGTCTTCAATATCATTTCCTTGGAATGTGAAAGGTAAAGGTAGTAGTTTATTCACTATAAAAATGCCCCTTCCTAATATGTTATCCTTCTTTTCAGTCCTCTATTTAGATTTTTCCTTTTCTTTAGAAAAGGCCATCAGTGATAAACCTATTAGCTCATCTTCATCCATCTCATCCAAATTAGTCATCATTGGCTTCTTATTACTTTCCAACAATGGTTTTCTAGGAGGTGTAAGCACAATTTGTTCAAAAAAATTCATTTTAACTTCCACCTTATTAATTTATGAAGTCTCAATAGGTTTATCCTTAACCTCCTTCATATCTTCTTTCTCTATTCCATCTTTCAATTTAATGAGCTTATCTGATTCCTTGTTTTGTTCTCCTTGATCTGCAACCTTTGTATCTACAACCAATGCATCAGGTGTAGTCTATATGAATGGATCTTTTTCTTGCAAGGTACCATCAAGTGTGATGCCTAAAAGCTCAACAAATAAATTAGGTTGTTGCATAGTATTGAATAACTGATCTGTACTTTCATCTTCTTTGGATTTTTCTTCGTCTTCTCTAACTGATCTAGATGATTCACCAACTTTTTTTGTGTTTTGGTTTAGTTTCCTTAGGAGCCTTGGATTTCTCAGGACCTTCTTCCAGTAGAATCTTATAAGTGATTTTTTTGTATCCTCTTTAACTACTTCATACGTCCTCTCCATTATCTTGATCAATCTAGTTTTTTACCTTAAAAAAGGTTTTGCCTTCTTCAAAATTCTATCAATCTCTTTATAATAAATGGTTGGATGCATATTTTCTATTGTTTTCACCTAATTCTTATCATCTTCCTCTAATGCTCTTTTCTTCCTAATCTCTAGTCTATCAAATAAATCCTTAGGAATACTTCTCTCAAGATCAATAAATTATTTTAAAAGCTAACATATGGTTTGTGATAATATCTTCTATTTTAGTCCAATCTTTCTCACCATACCTCTCATCTCTCATCATACTTAGGCATCTGGTATAGCTTTCCTTACTCTACTATCTTCTTTGTCAACTATTTCAAATCAGGTTTCCACATTTGTCTCTTAAGAGGCTTCTCTTGTGTTATCTTCTTTGGAACAAGTTCAGTAGCCTTTTTAGTCTTCTTCTCCTCTTCTTTTTCTTCCTTCTTTTTATTATTTGTAGGTGATTCCTCCAAGGTCTTCTTCTTTGTACTAGGTCCAGAGATCATAATCTTTGGTCTAGAGGAGCTTGTTGTCCTTGCAGGGGTCTCCTCTTCCTTCTTCTTAGTCTTTAATGTTGCATACCTCTGCAATTTTCTCCTAGAAGGAGTAGGATCTTGATCATGCACCGTTACCATTGGTAGGGATGAATCTGATATGTACACTACTTATATTGACTATAAGAGTGTAGGTTTTGATCTTTCTAGTAGATAAGACATCTCTATGCCCTTTTCCTTAACTCTTCCATCTGTTCTTTCTATATTCCTTCTCTTTCTGCAAATTTTTCCTTGAAATTCTCTATTTTCCTTTTCCTTTCTCTCTTATTCAACTTTTCTCTTACCTTTAGAGATTTTTCTTTATAATTTTCCCATATTTCTTCATTTAGATCCTTCTCAGATGATAAGATGTGCTCAATATGAGGGATAAGAATCTAAGATTTTACCTCATATCCCATGGGTGTAAACCACTTCACTCCAAGTTCTACTGCCTCTAAACAAGTACAATATATTTCCACCATGAAGGAGATAGTTTCCTTATACTTCTCCACTATCTCCTTAGGTATCATTACCCTTTGTTTCATCTCTCTTTGAAAACCTTTGAAAAAACCAAATAGATGACCGTCAATATTATTCTTTTCTTGCACCCTATAGTACCTACTAATATGAGTAGAAGTAGGCTCATCTATATTCCATGAACGTGTGTCAGTAAATCTGTGTGTTATGTGGAAGAAAATGTGCAATACCAAAGATCCAAACTTGAAGGTTTTTTATTTATTTTCTTAATTCGCCAATAGTTGCATTCTTAGGATTTCACAAATATCATAATGTTTATTCTCAATAATCATCTTATAAGCCATGTGAATAATACCCGCTAATACAAAGTTTTCCCTACTATTATAATGCATTTTATAGCCAAGAATCATGGATATCAGCCTTAAATTTTTTTCCTAATGTCTGCGATCATCATTTCACGCTTGTCCCACTTAGATTCTATTAGGGTTTTGACCTCCTTCAAATTCTTTGCCGTTGTAGGGATTTTTACCTCATTATCAAGCCCAAGCACAAAATGAATTAACTCCTTGGTGACCTTCATGTGTTTTTCTCCAAACCAAAAGAACTGATCATGTATCCTACTCAGCACAATTTTGATCCATTCTGGTTCATTGAATTGGTGAAATTCAGTCATCTGTAGAAGGTTTAGGTTTTTCAATTTTGCAAAACTAGGTTTTAGTGACCCATCAATATTTAACATGTTTGCTAACTCTTTGTGAATATCAACATATCCAATAGTCTCCAATTTATATTGAATATAAGACCCAATTTATTCTACATGCAACACTCTATGTGGGGTTTGTGAAAATGCACCCTAAGGTTCATCTTCAATGGATTTGAACAAATGATTTTTGAACTTATACCAAGTTCTATCCTTTACATCAAAAAATTGCGGTACATCCATTGTCTACTAAATGAAAATAATAAAAAAGTTTGGTCACAAACAAATTTAAATACCTATGTTCGCCAAACTAGGGTTTTAGATCACACAAACATTTAAACTTCTCAAACTGCTCCAAGATCACTCTCCACTTTTCTCAAAATTTCTCGAATGGTGATAAAAATCACTAAGTGTGCCTACATAAAACTTGCAAGATACTTGTGACACATTTCCCAATGTACTCAAAAAGCTGTAATAAGGCCAACCAACCATGAAATTACCAGTGATCATACTGTGTAATCTTTCAGATCTTGTGAACATGGATTTAACTCCTACACATATCTATTGGAATTATTGGAATGATGTACTGAGAGGGGAGGGGTGAATCAGTACCTCTAAATTTTTTTATGTGATTGACCCATTAACCTTTATGTCATCAGATATGTATATACCTATCTATCTGTTCATCTTTGATTATGTATTTGTGATCATAATATAAGTTATTTATATGTATAAACATTCAAGAAACATTCATGAAAACAAATAACACATAACACATGATATAATATCGCAGAAAACTCCTATCAGGAAGTAAAAACTATGGTGGGGATGTCTACCCACAAAACTTCACTATCTGCAGATAAGAAGGGAGCCGGTAAAGGCTTACAAATGATCAATTTTGATGATCTACCCTTTTAAGAGTATTAGAGTGGAGACATGTTAGGATCTACTTCGTTTGAAGCTTTAGCAACACCGTTAGGTGTGCACTCTATTAAAAGATTTATCAAAGAACTATTAAGTCCACCTTCTACAAAAGGATTTCTATTGTGATGCACTTGTTAGAATGCAACTACAATATAAATGTTGATCTGATAGTGAGTGCAATCTATAATTACTGATAACAGATCCTGTATAGCTTACAATGTATGTATGTAATCACCTTGAGTGATTGAGTAATACCTTGTCTCTGCTCATCGGTAGCCTTCCTGTGTTCTTGATAACTGTTGTGATCTGTTTCTAAACTTTGCATGAATTCTCTTCTTCTGCTTAAATTCTCTCCATAGCTACTATCATTCTTCAAATGATTACAAGTCCTCTTGTTACTAAAGATGGAACATCTATTTATACTAGTTTCTAGCTCTATTCTTGATTCACACTTTTCAAATTAACTCTAGATCCAAGGTTTACAACTTGACCTTGATCTTTAGTTAGATATGTTTTAGATCCATTAGGATGCTTTATAACATTTACAATATGCTTTCTTGACCCTTAAGTTAAGATTTAAAACAAATAAAAACTCTATAAATAGAATTACATTGCTTTATCTAACATGTAAAATCAGATCCATCTTTTGCAGGTTCTTTAACTGACTATCGGTTCTGATGGTCGGGCTACTCTGTCAGTCTATTAGTTTTCTTCTCTGTCGGTGTTCCTTACTTTAACTATTCATCAAGTATGCCTTTTCTGCTCCATCGCTGATGTTTTCAAAATTGTATCGTCGATTATGCTCGTCGTTGGTAATTTCAATACTTAGTATTTTCACATTAGAAATTTTGTCCTATGAGGTATGCTTGTTGTCTTCCGGTTATGCTTACTATCTATCAGTTATGCTTATACTGATGACCTTCATCATGTTTTTCCCTTTAAGTATACTAATGGAAAAACTTAATGTCATCAATATCCATATAACTATAGCTGCCTCGTATCTTCTTATTCTATAAATCAAGGGCTAGATAATAGACTAATTAAGTTATTTAATTCTCCCCCTAATGCCATGCTTGGCCATTTATGGTGAAGTGAAATTGCTAGCATCGGGTGAAGATCCTCTAGCATCACCTAACTCTCACTGGCCCTTAGATTCACTCTGATTCTTCTCCTTCCATACTTTACCATTGTCCTTTCTTCCTTCTTTCACAAAAAGGTGATTGTACTCATCCATGTAGTCTATCAAGATCTTGCAACTATCACCAATATTTTTCTTTATGACTATAGGTGGTCTTTTGTTGTTAACAAGTCCATTATACCTACAATAATTTTCTATGTGTCCTTGATTGTTGCATTTGAATCATGTAACAACTGGTATGTTTTGATTAACCTACAATCTACAATTTCTTGCAATATTCCCAACGTAGTTGCATTTGTAACATGTGACATTATTAGATGTAGCATTTTTGTTTCTAGTTTGTTGTCTCACATTATCTTGTTTCTTCCATGTATTATTAGGTATCCTGAAATCATTCTTCATGTGCCCACATACCCAACAATTGAAGCAATAACCGAAAAAGGGTTTGAAAGAGTTGTTACCTCTATAATCCTTCTTCATATGACCATTTTTTGCATCCAAAGAATCTTCCCTTCAAAGGTTTGATATTCTCTTTAAGTTCCTCATTCTAATTAGGTTCTTGTTCTGCTTTTCCTTCTAATTTTTCTTCTTGAGATTTAGAGTATTCTACTTCATTGAATCCAACTCCATTTTTGTCACCTTTAGGATTTTTTCCCAATTCATCATCAATTAGATCACTACTTGCATGAAGTTTCTCAATGTGATTTTTTTCCTTTACAAGTTCTCCCTTAATAATGCAGTTATACTTCTCTAACTCCTAGTAATTAATTATGACATCATTAAGCTCAATCTACATATTTCTCATATGTATGTTCATAATTCTTAAGGCTTCTTCAAGTCTGTTCCTTTCCTCCTTTTCTTGTTGAATTTACTTAGATATTTGCAAAGTATTTATCTCACATTCATTCTTTAGTTCTTCCTTTTCCTATTTTTTCAATCAGATCAGATGAATCAATCTCATGTTCCTCCTCCATCTTCTCAACAAGTTCTTGCCCTTTGCTCCTTGAAATTTCAAGCTTCTCCTTAAGCTTTTTGATATATTCTTTAGCCCTTCTTATTGTATGCTTCAATTCAGCATTGTCAACATTATCCTTATCTAGGTCTTCAAGTGTTGCCTCAAAATTTTCTTTCAAACTGGTTGAATCCATCAGGATATCCCTTAAGCTGTTAGGATTTGCCTCAGAGGGCCACAAGCTCTGATACCAATTGTTAAACAACATTGAGAGGAGGGGGGGAGGTGAATCAATGTTGCAACACAATTATTAAATCTTATCCATTTAAAACATAACCATGCAATAACTGCAATAATAAAAGCATATAAATAAAATACATAACTCATAACACCATACTTGTTGTCGAGGAAACCATGGCTAAGGGAAAACCTTGGTGGGGATGGTACCCACAATATATGTACTAAGAGTATAATGTCCCTGTTAGGAGACCTAGCTATGTTAGGAGCTTAGTATTACATTTATTACATGTCCATGTTAAAGGGAAAACCCTGTTAGGAGTCTATAACCCTGTTAGGGGTGATACAATGGAGCTCACTACTCTACAAGGACTCACTATCTAGACTACAAAGAAAATAATTTGTAATAGAAAAAATAAATTGTAGTATCATATGCTATGCCAAATCAATTCCAGTTGAAGGTCACAACAATAATCAAGGAATCTCTTCTCATTCACCCATCATTCCTTCATTCATCACTACTCATTCTTTTGAAACCTAAGATATATATACTTAATCAATTCTATTTCTTAGTCAGCTTACTATATCTTTAAAAAATGTGTCTCCAATTATAGCCCATGCGATCATTTGTCCACCAAGATAGGTGAGGACCTATCATTTACCACAAATTAGATTAACAAAATAACTTATGTTATATCCCCAAATGTCATGTCCACTCATATACCTTGTTTCTAATGTTTACTGCAATCACATGTCTTCACCAAACTGTAACTCTTTCCAGAAGTAACCAAAATTCAAGAGACCATAAAAAAATATTTAATACATCCCATATATTATATACCTAAGCTCACATGTCATCACAATTACTATCCTATGCTCACTAATCAAAATGGCTTGAATGTATAATGCGAAGTGACTCTATAATTAGGCATTTTTCACTTAACTAATTATCCAAAAATTATCACCATTCCAAGTGACTTTACTAGAGGTATGTGTTTTGAGAAATGATAACATATACATAACCATATACTACACACTTGCCAACACAACCCGCAAGACAAGCATTAGTAGTTTGGTATTCAAGTCTTCATCACAACATCCTGTAAAAAATAAGTTTATTTCATTTCAAACTAAGTCTTCAATGGGAAACCTGCATATAATGTTAGTAGTTTCAAAGAGTCCTCAAACCTAAAATTTTGCAGAAGATAAACATATAAGTAACACAAAATCCAACAAAAAATTAAAGCTCTCTGTCTCGGGTCGGAAACATCAATCTCAGAGCACAGATGATGATTTGTGTAAATGAAGGTCAACAGAAAAGTCAGAAACTAGATTGACATGTGTCACCAATTATTTGCATGCAAATCAAGAAATTCAAACAATAATTTACCTATGAAGAAGATGATCTACAAATAGAAAAAGTTACCCAACTGTGGTGATAACAATTCAAATTTTCAGTAGCATTTAATTTCATAAAACCGTACTACTATCAGAAATATGAATGCTACTATGTCATAATACCACAAAAAGCAATTTAAAACATTAAAATTTTAAACTTTTGTTAATAGAGAAGAGACATCAGTCTCTAGGTGAAGATGTGAATCCACACAGACGTTGATTTGCATAAATGACGAAGCCACAATAGAGACGATACAGTATAATCCTAGACGGTGTTCCGCGACCTGGGTGTGTGAATGAATTTTTTTTGAAAATTTGAAAATGAGTTTAGGGACGTGGGTCCCACTAGGCATGATAAAATGTATATGACAAAAAACCTACCTATGTGGAACAAGCTCAAACATGCAAACATTAGTTATAAATCAGTCTAATTTAAACCCATTCATAAAACTTGCAACTACACAATGACTTCCAACGTAACCTCCGATGAGCCAAACAAGTGCACCCAAGACTTGTTGATTTTCTCTCAGAGAGGAATGTGGGTGTGCTCTCCTAGCACAAAATACAAATCCCTCTATTGATAGCTTGATTTATGTGATTGATGTTTTTAATGCAAAATTAATGGACCGATGAAGAACTCAAGAACAAGTATGAAGAATCTGTCTCAAGCTTCCAACATGGATGCAAATAGAAACTCAAACTTGTAATTCTAAGATGAAATACAAGATTAATATAAGATTAATTCACCATTAACCTAGCATCTAATTTCTATATTCAACAATTAACTAAGATTAAAAATCATGAAAATAAACTATGAAATCCTAGAGCAATAATAACATGATAACAATGCATAAAAATGAGAGATGATTTGTAATGAGTGAGGCCTCCTATTTATATATTTTTTATGGAGATGAGAGGGATTGAGGGAGGTGGCAACTACGTGGCATCAAAATAGGAGCCACATAATGGACACAAGGTCAAAAAGGGCATGCCATGCAAAATTCAACTCAAGCCTTTAAGCTTTGAGAGGGTTTCTCACACATTTGTGAGAAACCTTGGCGAAAGGAGTGGGGGACAAGGTTGTAAGGGAATGTAAGGAATTTGGGTGACTTTCTTGGGATGAGTTTCTCACACATGTGTGAACAACTCATTAGCCCTTAAAAAATTAGGAATCACCTTTTTAGGCTAATTAATTAGTGGGTAGGCTTATTAGGATGAGAGTGATGGGTGTAGACTAGGCTTTTTAGGTAGGTTTAAGATTAAGTTAAAATTATATTTAAATCAATCAAGTTTTAGAAGAAGATTACAATATGGAGGGAATAAATAAATTAAAATTTATTTAAAGGGGATTTAATGGAGGGGATGTACTAAATAAAATTCAATACATTTAGAGGGATGTATTCAAATTAAATTTAAATACCAAAGAATAATGATGTAATTTAATTAATCACTATATGAATATAAGGAAAATAGTTAATTAACTAGAATTAACTATAATACTAAGGGAATATTAATTAAAATTAATATAAGTGTGCAAGGACAATTTTAGGTGTCTACACTAGGCTCTGTGGGCTTGCTTCAATCCATACCAATCTTTCTTCAACCAACAAACCATATCACTATGATTAGTAAATGTAAGCACATTTGGTTTCTCTAGATACACTTCTTCGAACTCGCCATTCAAAAATGTAGACTTGATATCCATGTGATATAATTTGAAATATTTGTAAGAAACATAAGCAAGAAATAATCCCACAACTTCAATTCTAGCCATAGTAGAAAAAGTCTCCTAAAAGTCAATACCTTCCATTTGTGAATATCCTTTACAAACAAGTCTCTCCTTATGTCTAATCACTTCACCATCTTAATTTAATTTGTTTCAAAAAACCCATTTAGTTCCAATTGCATTATTATCCTTAGGTCTAGGAACAACAACCCATGTTTTTTTCTTCTCAATCTAATTCAATTCTTCTTTCACTTCTTTCACCCAATGTTCATCTTGACATGCTTCACTAAGATCTCTAGGTTCAATCTTTGAAATCAATTAATACTCATCTCTATCTTTAGCAAATTTCCTTATAGTCTGAACACCGTTGTTTTTATCACCAATTATCTAATTTTTTGAATGATTCAACCTTACATACCTAGGAATTTTACGATTTACATGAATACCAGACTCTTGTGTTTCTACCTCAGTGTTTGATTCTTCTCTTTCTTGATCCACTAGAACAATTTGAACTTGATTTTGAGTTTGAGGCTTCATTCCCTAATTTTTATTGTCATCCTAATCATCTAAATCATATCTACAAGATCTAGACTATCGTTGGTTACATTCATCCACCTTTACATTTGCGCTCTCAACTATATTTTGCAATCTATTATTGTAACATCTATATGTTGGAAAGATTGCTACAATGTAGACAATTGTTATTTTGTCATTGATGTCAAACCTTAACTGGTGAGACTATTTTTGTATGTTTGAGTACCATATATATTGATTGATAAATATTTGAAGAATAGGATAACAAGAAGACCGAGGAAATGGTTGAGTTATGAGTATAAACTAGGGTACTTGATCATTTGGAACTTTGGCAAAGTGATATGTTGTTTTATCTTTCACTGACAGTTCACTGGAAAGTATGCCAAGAAAAGCAAAGTTGATGCTAAACAAAGTGACAGGTGATGCCGAGAAAAGCAAAGATGATGCCAAGCGCCAGTGAAATGCCAAGGGAGACAAAGAAAGCCAAGAAGCAGTATTTTACTAATTGATGAGATTTGAGATCTTTGGCTGACATAGTTGATTTTATTGGGATATACATTGTTAATTAAGATTGGTCCGCACTAATTTAATACATGGGAAACCATTATTAATGCGTGGATTCAATGTTTAATTAATGACTATATTGGAGAAGTAAATTAAATGTAGTGATGGAAAGATCCGTTGGATCTGACATAACCTAAGATCTATTATCTTGATTAAGCGGCAAAATATTTATCTGACCTAGATGGAGTGGTATAATATAACCTACTATGGTTATTGTTATTGTATCCGAGTGTAAGGAGAAGTTGAATGCAAGAGTATTGCATGGTTAATTGACTTATTGGAAAAACCTAGCAGAGAAGGTTGAACAGATAAGCAGAGAGAGATTTCTTGATGGATTTCAAAGTAGATCTGAAGTTTGATGAAAATGGAGGCCACTTAGTGAATTAGCATTAGAGCTGAAATTGGATCTGGATTTGCAAAGTAAGTTGTATGTATCAGATCACACCTGCTGATTACTTTCTAACCATTGTATCAGTTCAAATCCTTTAACTAGGTTGACCTAACAGTCATTGTATAAATCCTTTGAACAAGGTGACATTTAGATTGGAATTTTCTAAGTCCTCTAACAAGGCCACTCCTGACAGGGTGATTAAATTCTTTAACCAAGTCACATTTGACAGTGTGTTTTGTAACCTTTAACAAGGTTGGCTCCTAACAAGGCATCACATCAGAAGAGTGAAATTTTGGTAGCATGTTACTGGTGGTTTTTCCCATATTGGGTTTCCACATTAAATCATGGTGTCAAAATGTGTGAATGTTTATGTTGTGTTTTACTGTTAAGTTTCTGTAAGCTT
>MU227291.1:4313610-4328197 GCA_018584345.1 Thuja plicata
TGATACACCTTGTAGAGTTAAAGGGAAAGGATCAATTCAATTGACTGACAAGATTAGATGTGATGATGTGTATTGGGTTGATGATCTTAAGTATAACTTGTTGAGTGTTTCACAGCTGAACACTTCTGGTTATAGAGTTGAATTCCATCAGAGGAAAGAAAAGATCTATGATGCCAATGGTGAATTAGTTGGAGGTGGTGAGAAAACAAAAGGTAATTTTTTCTATCTGGATTTAGCTGAAGAGACATTCTTGTTTGCACAATATAATGATGTTTGGTTATGGAATAAGAGGCTATGTCATGTTAACTTTGATAACTTGGTAAGCATAAGTCTATTGAAAAAGGTTAGAGGGCTGCCTAAGTTAAAGAAACTTGAGAATGCAATGTGTAAGCAATGTCAATTGGGAAAAATAACTAAATCTAGCTTTAAGAGAAAATCTCATACTTCTGAGAATATTTTGGAATTGGTTCATACTGACCTTTGTGGACCTATTGGTTAGAAAATTTACTGTGGAGACAAATATTTTATTCTATTTGTAGATGACTACTCTAGGATGATGACTGTTATGTTTCTTAAAGAAAAATCTGATGCATTCCATTTATTTAAGTGGTACTTGGCAAAAGTTGAAAATGAAACATGTAAGAGTCTAAAATGTCTGAGATCTGACAGAGGAGGTTAGTTCATTTCTAATAAGTTTAACAGGTTCTGTAATGATCGAGGGATAAAAAGATAGATGTCCGCACCTAGGACACCACCACAGAATGGTATAGCTGAAAGAAGAAATTGATCTATCATGGATTGTGCCAGAACATTAATGATGAGAAAAATGTTGCATAGAAATATTGGAGAGAAGCTATAAGTACAGCAGTTTATACCTTGAATAGAGTACAAGTCAAGAAAGGTATAAATACTACACCTTATGAGCTATGGTATGGATATGCACCTACTATAAGTTATTTTAAAGTCTTTGGGAGTAGATGTTTTATACTGAAGGATAACATAAATGGTAAACTTGATGCTAAAGGAGAAGAAGGCATATTTCTTGGATATTCTACTAAGAGTAAGGCATACAAGTGCTTAAGTTCTAACACTAACAAAATTGTGGAAAGAGCAAATGTTAGAATTGATAAATATGTAGAGAGAAATGAAGCTGAAAGCATGATTGAGACTGAGAGTTACAGATCATTCACTTATCCTTAAGAGGAGGATTCCAACGAAACTAAAAATCAAGTTGCTAAGCAACAGTTCGCACCTACCGAGACACAAAATGAAATTCTTGGGCAATAGGAGGTGACTGCTGAGCTATCTAATGGAGATGCCGAGTACCCTAAACTGAACATGAATGATCAAACTAAAGGTGAGAAAGAGCCTACTTTGGAAAAATACGTAAGAAGGCACCATAAACCTAATCAAATCATAGGATCAAAGGATTCTTTAGTTATGACAAGAGGAAAATTAAGAGAAGACACATGTTTTCTATGTGACTTTGAGCCTAAAATAGTAAAAGATGCTTTGGACAATGAAGACTGGATTCAAGCCATGAATGAAGAGATAGACCAGATTGAAAAGAACAAGACATGGACACTAGTACCGAGGCCTAACAACAGAAATATAATTGGTACTAAGTGGGTATTCATAAACAAGCGGAATGAACATGGAGAGGTATCAAGGAATAAATCAAGACTGGTATGCCAAGGTTATGCACAAGAGGAAGGAATTGACTATGGAGAGACATTCGCCCCAGTTGCAAGATTGGAGGGTGTAAGAACTCTACTTGCATATGCAGTCTACAAAGGATTTAAAGTCTATCAAATGGATGTGAATTCAACATTTCTAAATGGCATATTAGAAGAGGAAGTATATATTGAACAAGTTGATGGATTTGTTGAACCAAGCAAGAGTAACATGGTTTGCAGACTGCACAAGGCATTACATAATGACAACAACAATCTATATTTGAAAACATAGCAAGGTAAAGGAATTTTATTGGCTGAAATTTGTGTTGATGACATCATATTTAGTTGACAAGATATGATATGTAAAGAATTTTCAAAAGAGATGCAAACTGAATTTGAAATGTCTATGTTTGGTGAGATAAAATTCTTTGTTGGTTTACAAATACATCAAATGAAGAATGGTATCTATATTACTCAATCAAAATATGTCAAGGAGATACTGAAAAATTTTGGTATGGAAGATTCAAAACCAATGAGTACACCCATGGCTACTGGACACAACCTGACAAAGAATGATGATACAAAATAGGTAAATCAAACACTATACAGATCAATGATTGGTAAACTGCAATATCTTGTACACAGTAGACCTGATATTGCATTAGCAGTTGGAATTGTTGCTAGATTTTCTGCTAATCCAAAAGAGACACATATAATGGAAGTGAAAATAATTTGGAGATATTTGAAAGGTACAGAAGATTATGGCCTATATTACAAAAGGAATGACAAGTTTGAACTCAGAGTCTATACTGATTATGACTGGGCTAGAAATGTGGATGATAGAAAAAGCACCACAGGAGGAGCATTTCTATTTGGGAAAAGATTAATTTCCTAGACAAGAAAGAAATAGAATTGCACCGCACAATCTACAACTGAATCCTTGTATGTGGCAGCAACAGTTAATTTTTCAAACATTGTGTGGTTGAAGATACTACTGAAAGGTATGAAGGAGGAGATCACAGAACTAGTTGTCTTATATTGTTATAACATGAGTGAAATTAATATTTCTAAAAATATTGTAATGCACTCTAATACAAAGCATATAGCTATCAAGTATCATTACTTGAGGGAGCGAGTTCAGAAGAAGGAAGTGAGACTGGAATATGTGAATACTAAGGAACAGTTGGCAGAAATATTTACAAAAGCATTGCCCAAGGATGCTCATGAGTATCTAAGAGGTAAATTTGGGGTGATTCCCCTAGCAGAGGCTAACTAGTTCTGAATGGCACTATTACATCAAATTTTTTAATCAGAACACTTGACACATTGATGCACAGTGAGTCACATTTTTAGGATGCTGCCTAAAAATTGTGAAGTGGAAGACAAGAATAGAAAAGAAGATCATTCATAAACAAAGATGACAGGAACAACATGATACAAATATTAGAACAAGATGAATATGCATAATGAAGATGGAAACATCTTTGGCATTGTTGTCAAAGAGGGAGAAGATTGCTAAAAAAAATGATTGATAAAAACAACAGATATGAGGGAGATATTACTGAAAGAGGGAGCTGAAAAGACATAGAAAGATTCAGTGTGATTACAGACATAGATGGAGTAATATTTTACAGATGAGAATCATAATGAAGCTAAAGACATTAATGGAGATTTGTTCATATCAGGAACACACACACTTTTTGGATTGTATGGTAACTTTGGTTGGAAATTATTGGTTTACAGTTTAGTGTTGCCATCAATGCCAAAGAGGGAGATTGTTGGAAAGATTGCTACAATGTAGAAAATTGTTATTTTGTCATTGATGTCAAACCTTAACTGGTGAGACTATTGTTGTATGTTTGAGTACCATATCTATTGATTGATGAAGACTTGAAGAATAGGATAACAAGAAGACTGAGGAAATGGTTGAGTTATGAGTATACACCAGGGTACTTGATTATTTGGCACTTAGGAAAAGTGATATGTTGTTTATCTTTCACTGACAACTCACTGGAAAGTCAATGTCAAGCAGAGAAAAGTTGATGCCGAGAAAAGAGAAAGGTGATGCTGAGCAAAGAAAAGATGATGTTGAGCGCCAGTGAAATGCCGAGGGAGACAGAGAAAGCCGAGAAGTAGTATTTTATTAATTGATGAGATTTGAGATCTCTGGCCGAAATAGTTGATTTTTTTGGGATATGCATTGTTAATTAAGATTGGTCCACACAAATTTAATGCATGGGAAACCATTATTAATGCGTGGATTCAATGTTTAATTAATGATTGTATTGGAGAAGTAAATTAAATGTAATGATGGAAAGATCTATTGGTTTTGGCCTAACCTAAGATCTATGATCTTTATTAAGCAGCAAAATATTTATCTAACCTAGATGGAGAGATATAATATAACCTACTATGGTTATTGTTATTGTATCCGAGTGTAAGGAGAAGTTGAATGTAAGAGTATTGCATGGTTAATTGACTAATTGGCAAAACCTAGCAGAGAAGGCTGAATAGAGAAGTAGAGAGAGATTGCTTGATGGATTTCAAAGTAGGTCTTAAGTTTGATGAAAATGGAGGCCACTCAGTGAATTAGCATTAGAGCTGAAATTGGATCTAGATTTTCAAAGTAAGTTGTATGTATCAGATCACACCTGCTGATTACTTTCTAACCATTGTATTATTTAAAATCCTTTAACCAAGTTGACCTAACAGTCATTGTATACATCCTTTGAACAAGGTGAAATTCAGATTGGAATGTTCTAAGTCCTCTAACAAGGCCACTCCTAACAGGGTGATTAAATCCTTTAACAAGGTCACATTTGATAGCGTGTTTTGTAACCTTTAATAGGGTTGGCTCTTAACAGGGCATCACTTCAGAAGACTGAAATTTTGGTAGCATGTTACTGGTGGTTTTTTCCATATTGGGTTTCCACATTAAATCATGGTGTCAAAATGTGTGAATGTTTATGTTGTGTTTTACTGTTAAGTTTCTGTAAGCTTATTTCATTAGTACAGTAAACTGCACACTTTTGTTGTTTATTGCTGTCGAGCATATCTGAGTTGTTGAAGTGGTATAAAGTTTTATGGGTACATTTGGACCTGAGGATAATGGATTCCCCCCCCTCTCAGTTATTCTAAATTCATTATAACACTATATGCCTTTATTTTTGTTGAAAAACCAAGGTACACACCTTCATCAGATCTAGCATCAAACTTTACGACATATTCATCTGTTTTGATATAAATTTACTTCCAAAAAATATGAAATACCTCGTAGTAGGAACATTTCCATACCATATTTCATAAGAATTCTTACCATTATTTCCATTTATTTTCACTCATTTGAATGTGTAAATTATAGTACTCACAACTTCTCTCCAATAAGACTGTGGAACATTTCCTCCAATCATCATTATCCTTGTAGTGTCCAGAGTGGTTTTGTTCTTCCTCTCTACCACACCATTTTTTGTGGGGTTCATGGAGAAGACATCTATCTCTTTATCCCATGTTCTTCAAAAAATGCATTGAACTCACCGAATGTGAATTCACCACCTCTATCAGATCTCAAACACTTTAGCATCAAAATTTTCTCTATCTCAACCATAGCCTTGAAGATCTTGAAGTTCTTTAGGGCCTCATATTTGTCCCTTAACATTAACCCATGCAATTATTGAATAATCATCAATTGACAACCTGAAATATCTGTCACCTTGAAAACTTCTAGTTCTAGATGGACCACATAAATCAATATGCATAAGATCTAACAATCCTTTAAAAGAATAAGTTTTCCTCTTAAAAGTAGATCTAGTTTTCTTACCCATATGAAATTCCTTACACATAGAATTGGGATGTTTTAACGACTTAGGAAGATCTCTCACAGCTTGAGTAGCACTTATCTTGACAACATTATCAAAATTCACATGACACAACCTCTTATGTCATAACCAAGTTTCATCAATCTAAGAAATCAAACCTATTCTATGTGCACTATTCAAATGAAATACATTACCTTTAGTTTTTTTACCTGATGCAATCTCAATCTTGGAATTTACTAACATTCTAAATTTGTCATTCTTGAATTGCAGATCATAACCCTTGTCAACTAACTATCCAACACTCAAAATATTATGCTTAAGACCTTGAATATATAAGAAATCATCATTATTATTCTTACCATCAAGAGTAATGGATCCTCTACCACAGATTAGGCAAGGAGTGTCATCACCAAATCTTACAACACCACCATCATACCTTTCTAGACTCACAAAATTTCTCTTATCTCAAGTCATATGATGTGAACATCTATTTCCAGTCACCCATTCATCTTTCACTTCAAATTATATGACCAATGCTCTTTCATCATTCATGAAAATTGTGGGATCATCTTCTTCCTTGATATAAATAAATACCCATTCATCATATTTTGAACCACCTTCATTACATTCATCATTTGTCATACCTTCATCAACAACACTAACATTTCTTCTGATATCTAGGTTAGAATTTCCTAGGTTTATGCTTAGGATCTCTATCAAGAAATCTTGAAGTAAAATGCCCAGTATTTTTTCCAAGAAAAACATTCAAGAGGGAATTTTCCTTCATACTTACTGGCACCTTCAAGAAATATCTTTGCAATGGGGGCTTCAAGCTCTTCTAGCTTATGTTCTTCATCTTTAATCTCTTCCATCTCTTTTTCATATCTAGATACACTTGTAGAACTTTCTCCTAGATAATATCTTTTGTTATCCTTAGGAATAGTATCTTTGAATGTAGATTCAACTTTAGGAAGGGTGTCACCAAATTCACTCATTTCAAAGGCTAAAAGCTTACCAATCAACATATCTCTGGTCACATTTGTCATATTTTTAATCTCCTCAATAGAAAAAACCTTGTGTTTATAGGAAGGGGGTAAATATCTAAGCACTGTAGCAACAATATGTTGTTCATTCAACTATCCAGTGGCACACATGATACTACACACAAGCTCATTCACCTTCTACATGTAAGTAGTAATGTTCTCATCTTCACTTATCCTCAATGTCTCATACTTTCCTTTTAGGCTCTACAACTTTTCTACCTTCACATAAGTGTTACCTTGATGGAAATATGGAAGCAAACAACTGAGAGGGGGTTGGGGAAACAGTTGTGTCCAAAACTCCACAAATTAAACAAAAAATTAACCTTAACTTCAGATCTGATAAATGAATAATGAATCTCAAATCTACAACACATAAAAAATGCATCACACCAAGATTTTTATCGTGGAGACCTGGTCAAGGGAAAACCATGGTGGGGATGAACCCACAAGATGATGTAGTCTATTAAAAGAACTATACCTTGTTATAAATATTACAGTGGGAATGTACATGCATTTAGGCACACTGCCTAGTGATGCAGGAGCATCCTTGGGTCATTGGAAATCTTGCATCACCCAAAAATATTTCTCTTTCAATTTTTTATTAGTTTAGTTCTAGTTAGCAGTTATGTATTTCTGGTGGCGTTCCTTTGTTTTGAATAATTTCCTATTGCAAATCTAAGGATTTGTTCTAGACATAATGTTTTACCTATGCCTAGGTTCACACCTCAATTGGATGCTTCTTTGTGGAGATATTAAAGATTCATCATTAATTATGTGTTTTCTTCATGTTCTAACAGTCAGTGGAGCTTTTTCAATCTCATTAAGCAATTTCCTAATCGACAAAGCTTGGTGACTCATCCCCTGATGTTCTTGGATCTTTATTTGATTTATCTCTTGGACCATGCATCATTTCTACATCTCAGTAGTGAAATCTTTATGATTTAGGTCCTGACCTATATTGTGGTATTATATTTTCTTATTCTATGAAATATAATTGATCTGGCTAACTTATGAGTTGTGAAGGCTCTATATATTATGGTTCCTAATCTTTGTTTGGGGAAGTTCTTAGGAAATCACCTTGGGAGGTTAGAATTAGAGTTTAGGTTTAGATTTCTATTGTAATCAGGCACATATTCTGAAATAATATAAGCTTTATTTTGCAAGTCAATGTGATGTAAATATCTAATTTTATGATAATGCGAAGATCTATTATAGTGTATTGATTTCCTATCCTTGTTTTTGAGTTGGTTGTTTCTATTGTGTTGACTCTTGTTGCATGGTTAGACCATCTCCATTAGGGAAACTCCATCCATGAATGCATCAGATGGTATCAAAGAAAGGTTGATGTTCATGTTTTGGTAGATCAAATTCTTGAGCTTGCGAAGCCCCAGTTGTACTTGTTATGGGGTCACAGAGTGTGTATCTAGCCCACAATTGTAGAGGAATTCTACAAGGATATCATAGAGGATATTTTTTATGGTTGAGAACTTCTTTGGACTATTGAAGACATACGAGGGGTGAAAAAAACTCTGAGTGGGAGGTAGGATGCAAGTGTGTCTAATAGATCATTGAGTGAGAGGCAATTAACACCGTGGAATTAGAATGTTGAAGCTAAGGAAGTTGCACCTGAGGATTTGGAAGATGTCACCTATAAGGATGAACCCAAGAAGGCTATACAAAGTGATGGAGGAATTTAGAAATTAAATGAGGATAGATATTATAAATTTGTTGACTGGATTGCGAAGGAATCTAGAGACTGAAGAGGAATATGGGGAAGTTATTGAATATCTTGAGACTATAGATGTTGAGATTCCTACAGATGAAGAAATATTATTAAGGGATATGTCACAAGTAAGTAAAATTCATAGGATAGAGGTTTCAAATTTCATTGGTTCATTACATCCTAAGGATTTGATAGATTAGATTGGTGAACTCAAATATTACTTTTATATTGAAGATATTAGAGATCCACAGAGGTTTAGGTCAGCACAAACTAAGTTGAAGGGTCATACTCCCTTATGGTGGAAATAAGACCAAAAAGATAGAGATAAACATGGTAAAATTAAAATGACTAGATGGAGGGTGATGGTTTCTAGATTCAAGGATAAATTCATCCCTAAGGATTATGAATTATAATTTTCAAGAAGTTGCATAATTTGAAGTAGAAGGACATGAGTGTGAAGGAGTACACCGAGGATTTCTCCAAGAAGAAAATGATATCTAGACATCAAGAGGTGTCTAAGGAGAATGTGTCTAGGTATATTAATGGTATGAGACTTAAAATTCAAGATGAGATGAGTATGTTGAGGATTACTTTAGTTGAGTATTCTTATCAATATGCATTGAGGGAAAATGATAAGTTGAAGACGAGATAGAGTAATCCTAGAGAAAAGGAGAAGCAAGTAAGTAAAAATGGAAAAGAAATTAAAACCCTTGAGGTAGAGTCTAATCAGAGGACTCTTAGAAGAGGATGTGTTAGAAAGGAATTAAAAGGTGCTTGTTTCAAGTGTGGTGGCATAGGACATAGAGATTTTCAATGTTCAGAAGTATTTTGTAAGAAAATGGGAAAACAAAATCTTGTGGCACATGAGGAGAAAGCTACAGATTGACATGAAGAGAATATGGAAGAATATGAGATGGGAGAATATTTTATGCTTAGGAGTCATGTTGAATAATAAGGAAGCTGAACCTATACAAAGGAGGAATTTTTGTAGGAAATTTTAAAAATCAAGAGGTAAATGTTTTAAGGTGTTACATGGACAGTGGTACTACTGATAATTTGGTATTAGAATAAATGGTACAAAATCTTGGATTAAAGAGGTTTGAACATCCTTGTCCTTATGGGATAAGTTGGTTTTCAGATGAGCATATGGTAGAGGTGAAAGAGCAATGCTTGGTTTACTTCAACATTGGACCTTAAAGATATGAGGTGTTGTGTGATGTGGTATCTATGAGTTCTTGTCATATTCTATTGGGAATACCTTGGAAGTTTGATAGGGAATCTATTCATGATTGCAAAATAAATTTTGTCACAATAGAGAAGGATAGACAAAATTTTACTTTGGTACCTTTGAAGGAGGTAGAAGGGAAGAATGGAAGGAATTTAAGCATGGTAAATAGTTACTATTCAAAGAAGCAGAATCTAGAAGTTAGTATCAATCAGAAGAAGGAACTTGAAGGAAGAACATAGAACAATTTTTTATCAGACTTAAGAAGGGTAAAGTGGAGTAGCAGAAGACCTTGGTTTTTTATCAGTTGAAAGCTTTTAGTAGAGGTAATTAAAATTTATGAAAGGAGGTAGTGGTAAGAGTTCTTGTGCAGATGTTAGATGTAAAGGAGAAAGTGAAGAGAATATTAAATTGATGGATCTGACAAAACATAGAGTTGAAGTGCAGAGACAAAAATTTGCAAACAAAGAGGATATTTGGATCAAGAATGAGCATGAGATTTATGTCCCAAATCCTGTCAAATATTCATAAGTTTCACTTATGGAACATTTTATTCTCACCAAAGTGTCTGATATAGGAGCATCCTTGGGTCGTTGGAAATCTTGCATCACCCAAAAATATTTCTCTTTCATTTTTTCTTAGTTTAGTTCCAGTTAGCAGTTTTGTGTTTTCGGTGGCATTCCTTTGTTTTGGATCATTTGTTGTTGCAAACTTGAGGATTTTTTTTTTATACATCATGTTTTACCTATGTTTGGGTTCATACCTCAATTGGATACTTTATAGTGGAGATATTAAATATTCATGGTCAATTATGTCTATTCTTCATGTTCTAATGGTCAGTGGAGGTTAGCTGATCTCGTGAAGCAATTTCCTAATCAACGAAGCTTGGTGACTCATCTCTTGATGTTATTGGATATTTGGCCGATGTCTCTTTTGGATAGCGCATAATTTATACATCTTAGAAATGAGATCTTTATGATTTGGGTCTTGACCTATATTTTGGTATTACATTTTCTTATTCTTGGAAATGTAATTGATCTGGCTGACTTATGAGTTGCGAAGGATCTATATATTGTGGCTCTTGATCTTTGTGTGGGGTAGTTCTCAGGAAATCACTTTGGGAGGTTAGTATTAGGGTTTAGGTCTAGATTTATATTATAATAAGGCATGTATGCCAAAAGAATGTAAGCTACATGTTTCAAGTCAATGTGATATAAATATTTGATTCTATGATAATGCAAAGATCTATTATAATATATTCATTGTCTATCCTTATTTCTGAGTGGGTTGTTTCCACTGTGTTGACTCTTGTTACATTTTTGGACCATCTCCATTTGGGAAAATTCATCAATGATTGCATCACCTAGAGATCACTTCTCAAATACAAAAGGCTTACTTCCTTGGGAAGGCTCACTGCCTTAAAAATATATGGACACCGACCCACAAATTATGAATTATACATTAGCATCTTCAGCATGCTTGGGTCGGTTCCATTGAAGTACATCTTTATTTTCAACACCAGATCTCTTCCTTCAAAAGATAATCATTAATTTCACACCCATACACTCTTCCACACAATCCATAGATGAATATAATTACATTTATACAAATCATTAATCTTGAAAGAATAAACAAGGTTGACTTAATTCTCATCACCTTATAACTTTCAAAAGTATACCCATACATGATACAATATTTAATGTGAACCAAAAAATGTCAAAAAATACATATATTAGACCAAGATACTCAACCTAAAACATGCTAATCATCCAATAATTATGCCCCAAACATCCACAACATGCTACAACACCAAGTCAGCCATGAACATTAAGAACATGAACCCACCAACATAAAATCACTAAAAGTGATCACCTTGATCAATGTGAACCAACAACACAACAAGAGAATGATATAGAAAAATCCAAAAGCACCATGAATTACCACATAAAAATGTACATAAACTCAAATATCCAAAATCATCAACGTCATCATTCAAAACCTCTGAATACAAATAATAACCTCTGTCAACCAAGAAAAATAGTCTGTGAACCTCCAAATAAAAAACCAATTGAGCTAAGGACACACATCAATGTCCCAAACATGCTACATAGATCCACATATGAAAATATTTCAATGGGGATTACTATAGATAAAATATTGTCACCTATCACCACTGAACATCCAAAATACTAGTCTCAACACACAAACCCATAACTTACTCAAATAAACATGTGAAACTCTAAAATTTGAATAGAATCAACTAAAGACTTCCCAAAATGAAACACACACATCCAGATACACTGATTTCCAATACACTATCAACACCAAACCAAAAAACTCATTGAACATCATAGGGAGACTGTCTCAAACAAAGAAATATGTTGACATCAATGACAAAACATCAATGGAAACACATATATGCATATTATTCCAATAGTAAGTATATATAGTTGTGTACATACTTGGAAAAGTTCTTTACTAGAAGAAGTATGGAAAGACATCGTATGAGCTATGGTATGGAAGAGAAAGTATAGTGAAGTATTTTAAACATTTTGGAAGAAGATTCTATATTCAAAGAGAAGAGGAAAATCTTTGGAAATTAGATGGAAAATAAGATGAAGGTATCTTTTTGGAATATTCTATAAAGAACAAAGTGTACCAATGTTACAAAAAGAGACTAAATAAGACTGTCAAAAGTGTAAATGTGAAGGTTGATGAAGATTATTATAAGACTCCCACCAAACACATTGAATATGAGTTTGGTAAAGAGGAAAAAGGAAAGGAAGACAAGAAATATGAGGAAGAGACAAGGAAGGCTCCGACATCTACAACTAAGACATGAAGGTATGCACAGAGAAATCATTCTGAGAATTAGATTATTGGTGATAATAATAAAGGAGTTGTTACTATAAGTAAAGAAGCACAAGAGTAAGTTTTGTTCTGTTTACTTTCAGAAATTGATCCTAAGGCTGTGGAATAAGCATGTAATGATCAGAATTAGGTAAGATAAATGAAGGAAGAAATTGATCAAATAGAGAATAATCACACTTGGGAGTTTGTGCCCAGACTAGTCAACAAGAATATAATGTTGAATAAGCCAAATAACTAAGAGGGGGAGGTAGTGAATCTGTTATTCATAAATAGATTCTAATTTTTTTTATAGAACTAATAAAACATGTCAACCATATAATTAAATGTGCATCAATAATTAAACTAAATCATACTTTATTGATAAGTCAATTAAACTAAACAAAAAATTAAGAACACAAAACACCAACACACTGAACACCATAATTTATGTGGCAACCCAAACTGGGAAAAAACATGGAGAAGTTAATTTCATGAAATGAACACCAGCTAAGGAGAATTTTACAAGGGCTCCCTACCAGTTTGTTCACTACGGGTTGGCTCACTGCCAGTCAGGCTAACTACCCTAAAATATAAATTATGGCTAGTTACAAATATAAAATTTATTTGTTGATAAAATGTGAACTAATAGAATTGCATCTAACTATGCTTGGAATAGTTCCAGTTGATATCACATAGATCATCAACATCAGAGATTTGATACAAACCCTCTTCTAGTATATAAAAAACTTTTGCAACACATTATATAAGGCCTTCTTTTTGTATCACTCAACTTATTTTATACTACTGCCTGAAATACCGAACCAGTCTCGAACTATTATGTTTTGTTCTCTATATCCAACTTTCACATCTATTTTCTTGCCTTTTCTCTCTCACCTCATATATTATATACAAAAATATTTTCTTTATTTATATAACTATCTGATCATAAACATGTCATCTACACCAAAAGAGTGTGTCATCCATAATACAAAAATATATTACAATTGTATTAAACATGCTACTATTGACCCTAAATATAGGTCATACTTAAGAAATCTTTACAATACATTATCACAAGACCTAAATATAGGTCACACTTAAGATTTATACAATGCATATTACATTCAATCAAACATATGTAAATTATAGAACCATCAGAACACCATAACCAAGACCATATCTTGATTAATATAAAATTTGAACCCACCGATAGATATAACGATATAGAATCTATCTAGAATATGATATACCTTTTATATCAAAACCATCTGAGGAACTGCAAGAAATTCTAGATATTAGCAACACCTAGGAAAATACTGTAATCACTACAGTCAATAGGTACCGATAGAAAACACCATGCAACTCCAAACACAAAAAGTATACAAGCAGATCAAAAGATGTAATCTATAAGTATAATGAAGTACACTTTTCACTTACCACCAAAATTGTATGTATTAAACCTATTTTTTTTATAGCCAAAACCACTCATACTTTACCTACACATATCGATAACCATTAATCCAATCGATACTACCAACAACTGACTGATACCGCCAGGTAGTCAGTATGAAGGCTTTGACATCAATGACAACAATTCTTGAAACATCTCAATATATCTAACAATATTCCCTTTTGGTATTGATGGAAAAACAACAAAATATAGAAAATTCAAGAACATCCAAAAAATCTAAAAACAAAATCTCCCCCTAGTAGATACTCCATTAATATTTTTGAATACCTCTTTCTCTTGGGCCATTTTTTCCACAATGGAAAAAGACCAAAACCACAACATAGAAACTTCAAATAAATACAATAGACTAAACGGGAAAAAAATTCTTATACCTTTTCTTCAAGACTAGAAGCTCCTTCCACTCAAAGAAAGCCACACACATCAAGGCATAGACTATCATGTTACACTAGAAAATCAAAAGATGAAATCCTATCCAAAGACTAAGTCCACCACTCATAATCCTCTAATTTAGAAAGAATACCATAAACATGCTCTAACCAAACCTCAATAATGTCATTTACCAACCAACATGTCTTCACGGGGTCTTCTCTTTCCTCTATAACTATAAAATTTCTCCTTGTAATTGTCTCACTCTTATCCTTTGTTTTCCTTGCTTGTCCTTGAAATAGTCATATAATTTTCCCATCTCATTCAAATTTTTCCCAATAACTTAAATTCTTCCTCTAATTTTTTTTATAGCAATAGGCCACCAAATATAATACCTATACCTATATATATATATATA
>MU227291.1:4342665-4356755 GCA_018584345.1 Thuja plicata
AGAGAGAGAGAGAGAGAGAGAGAGAGAGAGAGAGAGAGAGAGAGAGAGAGAGAGAGAGAGAGATCATGTGTGAGAAACAAGTGCAAAAGAGAAGAGCAGAGTGAAGAAAGAGAAAAGAGAATATGTGAAGAGTAAGTTCATATAATTGCACATAAGAAATATTTTAATCCAATAATAGTAGTGTACATCGAAGGAGTAGAAACTAATGGAGAGAAGAGCATATATTCAGATTGGAAATAGGGCGAGCTTTTTCCAAGGGGTATCAGTGAAAGAGTAGAAATAAGATAGCAGAGCAGAGTTAGAGACTCCAAAAGATAATGTGGATATTGCTGGTAGTAATGTTGATTTATGATTGCATTATTGGGTTTTCCATCACATGTTTCCATTAATTCCAAAGGAGGATATTTTTGGAAATTTAGATGTGTTGGTGTTGATG
Source organism: Thuja plicata (assembly GCA_018584345.1). Taxonomy (NCBI): domain Eukaryota; kingdom Viridiplantae; phylum Streptophyta; class Pinopsida; order Cupressales; family Cupressaceae; genus Thuja; species Thuja plicata. Next base: position 4,343,102 of record MU227291.1, read on the forward strand.
TCAATATCTCTATTTTGCAGTTTGGATGTTTATTGTGTCATTTTTCTAGTAACACAAGATGATCAGAAGAATGGAGAAGGACTGTTATTGAAGATGATGATTCTCGTACCTCATAATATGATGTAGAGTTTTTCTAATGGTTCTTGTCAATTTTTAGTTTCTAAACTGATGATTTGATCAATTTATGATGTCACAAATGAAGACTAGTTATTTTACTATTTGCCAGTGTAATAGAGTTGCATAGAATGATTTCACACATGTACTCAAGGTGAGATCTTTGGTTGCACAACTGGGAATGTGTTAAGCACATAGAAATGTGTCTAACATTCAAAGGGTTTGTGATTTTGATGTCCTCTAAGGCATTTAAAATTATTTTATTTAGGGTTAATAGTGTTCTTGAGGTTTAGCATGAAATGTTGACAGATCTAATGAGTGTGATGGATTTGATTATTTTTTTGAGCTTCATGATTCCTTTAGACATCCTAAATTGTTCAACCAAATTCAAAGTGGTGTAATATGTGTGCTAAAATGTTCACACACTTCTATGAGTCACTATATCCAAGATTGCTCAAGAATGAAGACTCAAATGGTGAACCATAGCTCCCTATTCATGGAGTGCAAGGGTTTGTAATGGAGGCCCTCAGTTTAGACCTAGTTATGCCCATGCAAGTAAACCATGAAATGAGAGATTCAAAGATAAAGCGCAAGAATGCTAGTCTCCATGATCACCAAATATACATTGCAAATGAGAATGAAAGCTATTCTATATGATAACAATGCATGAAAGGAAATATGCAAATTAATCTATGAAGGAAACATGCAAGATTAATCTATTGAAAGGAAATATGAATCTAAATTAACATGAATCTACTCTAAATGGATTGGCATGGATGCATGAGAGAAGAAGACAAGAAGAGTAAGTTGCATGGTTCAAGCTCAAATACTCAAAATATCCTCCAAAATCTCTCTCCAAACCTGCATCATAACAATAGCATAAAAGTGTATCTCTTGATTATCCAAATGAGAAGGACAGGTTTCCTTTTAAAGAGCAATGGATGGTAGAGATTAAGAGGTAGAAATAAATGAGCAATGGTGGAGATTAAATCTTGGTTGATCCATGTGCTCATATCTTCAAAAGGTAAAATCAAAGGCTATGATTAAGAGGCAAAAAGCCCACCACTTAGGAATATGTGTGAAGAAAAATGAGCTTTATTTATTTTTATTTAATTTATTTTCTTTTTCAACACAAAGAGGGATTTAAGTGGGGATTTTATTTAATTAAAAGAGGGATTTTCTTTTAATTAAATAAGATTATTTTATTTTATTAAAAGGGAGATTCTAATCAAATAAGATAATATTATTTAACTAAGATAGATTTTAATTAAATAAGACAAGATTATTTAATTAAAAAAGGGTTTTGATTAAATAAGATTATTTTATTTAATAAACAGGGATGTTTTCTTTTAATTAAATAAGATTATTGATGAAATGATCAAACCTTAGGAAATATTGAAATAATTGAATTAATTACGATTTGATCAAGGAAATTGATTTGAATTAAAAATATTGCAAAGCATTGATTCAGGAATTTGATAAATTGATTCTACCATTTGATAAATTAAAAAATGGGGGCCCATAGTCTAGGCAACCATTTTAGGGTGCATACATAATCAAGTCAACATCATGTATTAATTTACAAAGCCATTAATTAATTAAATAATGTGTGTGTGTGTCTGTGTGTGTGTGTGAATATTGTACCTGCAAGTTTGCAACACAACACTTTAATATGTCATTAGATCATGGTTAGTAACATCAAAATCAATTGAAAACCATAGTAACCCAAAGGAAATCGACATATTTCTTCCTATTTAGCAAGAGTTTGATCTATCTATGAATATTTATCTCAGAATTTTTAAGCATTGTTTTTACACAAGTCAACTTGCTAGGATCTCGAGATTCATTTCCTCGCTTGAAAGAATAACAAAGTTATTCCCAAGGTTCTCCAGGGTCAGGTCACAACCTTCTTGGTTACTCAGTTGAAGATAAACATGAATGTTTCACGAGGTGGCCTTTTCTGGTACGCTCAAGACATCAAAATGCAAAATAACTTTAGTACTTTTTGGTATTTTCCATTTTAATAAAGATTTGTGTTTGAAATAAAAATGCAATTTTGTATTTTCAAGATGATTACTTTCAGATTTAATACAAAAATTAAAAGGAGCAAGGTAACTAGGAATAAAGAAAATTGTTGAAATGAAATCTTATAGACGTAAAATCTTGTAAAACCTTCCTTGCATATTGAATGGTGGAGAGATTTGGAACCAACCCAAGAGGTAAAAATTAGACAAAGTGAAAATTCTATACCCAATGGATGCGAGCGTTTGGAGAGAAGAGGAATTCACTCGTGCGAGATATTCAAAATCTATCAAATTATGAATCCACCAAGATGTACGCACCCACGAGATGGATTTATCATTAATCCCAATAAATGATCCCTTCCACACATTCGTCATGACAAGATAGATAGACCACAACAAACTCCAACTAATGTAAACGCGAATTTGAAATACAACAAAAACAAAGGCTCTTTGAAAACAATGAGAAATGTATGCACATATTCACCAATTTTGCATAGATGGAAGAAATTAACACACCATTAACGAAGCACCAAATGTAGGATTTTATTGCATAAGGAATCCGACCCTATTACATTTCCCTTGAGTACAATATATAAAGCTTTGATCTACAACTCTGAATGCCAAAATTAGGGCATCAAAGAGTCTAAATTAATGAACATAAGCTAAAACTAAAACTTTGCTAAAAAGAAACTACTGCTAACTGATACTAAATAGCTTTCATAGATTTTAAATCCATTTACAATAAGTTTGTCCATACACGAGGGATCAAACTCATCAAGAAAAGAAAGAGAAAGAAGATGGGGTTTCTTTTGAGAACTTGGAGTCTTCTTCTTGATTCTTGGAGTTCTTCCTTGGAATCTTCAATTGGAGGTTCTTCTAGCATTGGGAACTAATAGGGGACCCTTAGTCCTTCCAAAAAAAACTCAATTTAGGCACCAATCTGATCTGGAGTTCAAATTCCAAGTAAAAATGTGATCTCACTGGAAACACTCAGAATTTCGGCCCCGACCTCTACTCTGAAGTTTTTTAAGTACCCAAAAATTTCTAAGTGTCGAACTAACTCTGGAGGTCTAAAATTTTTTGCCCTTTCAGAGGCCGAAAGGCCAAAATGCTTCGAAGGCCAAAAATTCCAAAAACTTGGGAGGCAGACCGACCGAAAACTGGGAGGCCAAAAGGCTGAATACTATCTTAGCCAACGGGGCTGAAAGGTCAAAAGGCCAAAAAATGAACTTTATCCTTTATAGAAAAATGACCAAGTGTTGAAAACTATCTTCTCCAAAATGCTAAAGAGGTCTGAGGAGTCAGTTGGGAAAGACTTCTAGATGTGCAGCCCTGAGCCTCTGTATGATCTCCTGCACTTCCTTGTAGTTTATCTCTTTCCTATTTATCATATTGACCTTTTGTTCTTGCTTCTGTTTAAATGTAGTCAATTTAGAAGCAAAGAAATGGATCTCCTCTTCATGTTCTGACATCCTTAGGATCTCTTCTTTTGAATAAAACAACTATTGTAAGGCATCTTTGGTACTGATACTTGCTAGAATAGCACTAAATTGTTGGACCACTTCTTTTGATGGTCATAAGATATGTTTATCTTCATCTCGGTATAAGTGGAGGCTAATTCTTGTGAAGAAAACATCTATTTCTTCTACCCACTCCAAGACCTCCTTCTGCTTTTCCAATATGGAGGCTTGACATTTTTCATAGACCTTAATTATCTTAGCCATACTTTTGATCTGGGTCTCAAAGTTGTCGAGCTCTTTGCCCTCATATATCTTTACCAAGATCTGGAAGTGTTGTCTCCTAATTATTTCTAGGTCTTGGAGGGCAGCCTGCCATTTTTTTTATCTCAGAATCTAAGCTGCCTTCATTCTCCATCAAGTCTATTAACTTTGTAGCCTTGATCAAGATGACCCTGTAAGCTTTAAAAACTCATTTGATGGCCCCTTCTCCATACTTCTCAAAGTCACCTTTCCAATCTACACTTTCTTGGATGAAGGATGGGGTCAAACTTGTTGGTAAGTTAGGGGTGTTCCTTTTTTCTAATAATGCCTGTAATGAGTCCTCTGGGAAACTTGGATCAATGAGACCAACCATTTTGTGAATGAACTTCTTCAAAGCTTCATTCTATTCTATTAAGGACTTTATGGTTTCCTCATCCTTGCTCATGAACCCTAGGGCATGCTTAAGGCCTAAGGCTACCAATGTTTTTCTCCCATCCCTAGTGGGCTCCCCCAAATCTACTTCTTCAAACATATAATATTCAAGGGTCACTTGTGTCTAAGAGGTGCTAGTAGAAGCAATTGCAACATGTTCCTTCCAGCGACCCCTAGTGTCTTGGGTAAGGCCTACCCTACAAACACCATACTTGTATCTTCCTCGTATTCCTCATATGTAGAATTTCTCTTGCTTAGTTGAATCTCTTTAGTAAACCAAGTAGGTTTACTAAATGTGGTGATTGGATCATATAGGGTAACATGGAGGATTGAAGCTAAGCTTTGGGATCCTGAGGTTACCTCTTTCTCTGACTCTTTTTCTTGCTCCTTTCCCTACTCACCTTCTCCCTACCCTTTTCCTTCTCCCCTTTCATCTCACCTCATCTCTTATTCTATTTCCCTATCTGATCCATCCTTTCTGTTGTCCTCATCTCCTGAAAAACTAATCAACACTTCTGTATCAAGGTAAGTCATGCCTACCAATGTAGTTTATGGGGAAAAATAGTTTCTACACTTACTGACTCTTGGGGAGTCAAGATGAAGCATGGTAAGGGAACATATGGTAGTGGAGTAGGTGTTGGCATTGTCAGTGGGGGAGTAGAAGTCAAAGGAGGTGAAATCAACATTCGAGTTGGGAGAAAAGGTGGTAGAGTAGGAGTAGGCGGTAGGAGAGAGGTTGGTGGAATGGGAATGTGAGGTTCTGGAGTGGTACCATAAGTTTCTCCTATGGAATTATCCCCTATTATGTCTTTGGATGTTAGGGAATCCTAAGTTCCAGGTCCTTGGCCTGTGTTGGAGCTTACCTCTCTGATTGGTGTGTTTGATGCTGGATTGGTGAACTGAGTGGGAGGTGGAGTGAGGGTCACTTGGGGATGGAAGAGTGCTGGAGCTCCCATGTCATAGCTTGTTGTCTAATCTGGTGTGTCTTTCCCTGGGTCTGAAAATCCCTCTAGACCTTCAAATTCAGACATATGGAACTCATCTGATCCTAAGGCATCCAAGGGATTATATTGTTCTTTAGGATCCTCTTGGTATTTTCTGGTAGTTTCTTTTTCTTTCCTCCTCTGATATCTTATTCTTTTGATCAAAGGTACCTCTTCTTCTTCTTCTTCTTCTTTTGGCTCTTCCTGTACGGTTTCCAATTGTGGAGACATAGAAGTTCTCTTCCTTTTATACATTTTCCTCCCTTTTTTTTATGGTAGGAGGAGACTGTCCAGAAGTGGATGGTCCTTCATCTGGTGAAGTCTATGATGACCCCACTGGAGGATCTATTTTTCCACTCATTATAGTCTTGGGATTTTTTTGCCTTGGGTTTGAGCCATACTCTACCGCATGTTTGTCGCCATAGACTGTGCTTAGTTTTTGTGGTGGTGCTTTCTTGTCCTTGGGCACAATAGAATTGTCTCCACATTGCTTATCTACCTTATGTGGTGGATCCATAAATGTCTTTACTAGGATTGGATCCATCTTATGAGGCCTTTTGATCCATGTTTCAATCGTTTGGAGAACATGCCTAGCTTAGAACTTAATGTCATCATTCTCACCCTTATCAATTTCTGCATTCATGATGGGCCTGTTGTATATTTTATCCATAGTGTAAATTGCCTCCATCACCTCATCTGAATCATATTCCCAAACCTCTTTGGGAATTTGGGTCTTCAAAGAATGTTGTGAGAGGGTAAGGGAAATCCTGCAATAGTCCCTAATTCTAACCTCGTGATCATCTATACAGTTTATCTAGTGGTCTTCAAGATGTGGTTCGTGGATGTATAAATTTCCAATGATATGGCTGTATATGCCTATGGTGCCAGACTGTCTTGTACAGTTGAAGTAGACAATAATCCCTTTCAAAGGCCAAGGACTTGCAAACCTTCATGTCTTGTAGAGTTTATGGGTCCAAAGAAATAGGGAAATCCTAGCAGTGCTTCTTCTTTTGCTTTATATGTTCATAGGCATCTGCTAGTTGCCTGGCCATGTCTAGAGTGGTTACCCAATTAGATGGATACCTGGGAAGCTTCTTTGTCTTGAAAGTTGATCCTACTACCTGGATGTATGTGAATGTTCTAAACTATATATAATAGGCCCCAATGGCCCTCACCTTGGCCGCTTCTTCTTCTAACATCCTCTTTGCAAAATTAACCTCAGTGGATCAGATGATGGCAAAAATGAAGGCATCATTGACTATCCTGTAGTCAGGTCTATCCTCTGACATGTTTTCCCTTTTTCATTAGCTATGGATATACAATGCGGGGCCATGCATTTGGATAATTTATACTCCCCCTCTTGGTGAGACCTATGCATTCTTCCCATGCTGCTAATAGGAATACTATGTAGGTACTCATATAAAATTTGGGATTGTGTTTCACTGAAATCAGTTGTTCATTCAACCTGTCACTAATGATGGTGCCCCAATCAAACCTGGCCTTATGGCATCTAACCTTTTCTATAAGGAGGATCATGTAATCTTCAAGTTGGATGGACTGGGGTAGTCCATACACTCTTCTTAGTAATGTCACTACCACTTGGATATCATCCTTAATATACCCCCTTCAGAGGTCTATTTTATCCAATTTGTTTTTTACAAGGGGTTGTATGAGGTAGTTTTCATTGATGATCTCATATGACTCATCTCCCTTGTTTTGGAACCATCTATTTCCCTTTTCAACAAAGAAGTCATAGAACTTGTCTTTTCCTTTATGGAGGTGGAAGACCAATTCTATGATATCTGGTATTATGTCTAGTACCACCTGTCCCTCTCTATTTTGACCACCCTTTCATCTAGGTTGTAGTTCTTTTCCAAGGTCATGATTAGATCAGATGATGTGACAACCACTGGGTGGGCTGCAACGTTGACTAGGCCTGATAGGAGTAGTGAGGTGTAGTCCTCAAATCTCCCTGCTGGTTGGGAACATCTTGTCAGGAACTAATCCCAGTCTATGTTCCCGATGTCAGTATCAGTGATCTCAATGTGCTTGTTCCCAATCTTTGAAGTGGTTTTTTTCCCCTTAAATAGGCACTTTATTGGTGATGTAGTTCATTTCTCAAGCATTCCTACAAGCAAGGTGCAAGTATCAGTGTTTTATTGAAAAGGGAAACTAAAAAAATAGGAAAAATGATTAAGCTAGGAAAATACAAACAAAAAAGCTCTTCAAGCAGCCAGAAATGCATATTTTTCACTTTCATCCTTTTCAAGCTTTTGGACACAAAAAATTTCAAACTTTCAGGGTACGAAAGTCTGAACAGAACCTCAGACTCTGAAAGTCTAAAATTTGTAGAAGGCAGGAAACATCTTTGGTGATTTGGACTTGTTGGTGTTTCAGACATCTCAGAGGTCCAAGACACTAACAAGGCTGAAGATGTGAAGAACACTTGGGAAAAAAAAGACCTGACCCAATTTTTGACCTCTCGGAGGCCAAAAACTTGGGACAAAGGTCGCGAAAGGGAAAAAAAAAACCCTAAGGAGAAAATGAGAACAAGGATAGGATTGACAAGACAAGGAGAGGCCTCCCTGCAAGGCCAAGGGTGCAAAATTCCTAAGGACTTGGGGGGAAGGTGCACTGGACTGGACAGACACCAAACACAAAACCCTAAACCTAAACAATGAAGAACAAAAAACTACTAGGAAGCGAGGAAGAAACCTACCTCTCGGGAGCTAGGAGTGGAGGATAAAGAAAAAAGAGGTTGAAGGTGTAGAGTGATCAACCATGAGGAGCAAGGATGATGAAATGACAAAGTCATGGGGAGCATCAAAGATGTAGGAGGAAAATGCAGAATGAATATCATTTTAGGGCCTAAGCCTTTATATAGCCCACATAGGACGTCAGCACCTTTTGGTGTTTTGGGGTCTGAAACACCGAAAGGTCCGATAGTTTAGTCTTTGAGCTTTTTGTTTTTTTAGAGACCAAAAACACTGAAAGGGTTAGGCTTCAATCCTTTGGCCTTTCAATGTTTTTGGAGGCTGAAAACATCGAAAGGGTTGGGCTTTGGCCTTTTAGCCATTTCAGAGTTTCGGAGGACTCTAGGTCCTCTGAAATGCCGAAAGGGTGAAAAGGCCAAAAAAATGTCTATACTAGGATTCAACAAGCCCATAATGAGACCCACTTGTGAGGAAGTGGGGAAGGGGCAGACTCAAAAGACCAAAAGATAGAAAAAAGAGGGGGTCCCCATGGTCAGAGGACTAAAATGGGGTGTGTGTTGTGGACCCACAAAAAATAGCCCTGACAAAAGGAGGAATGACCAAGGTATTTCTTCATCATCAAGACTCTTCTATGTTATAACTTGGCAGTAGAATGAAAATTAAGAGACATACAAGTCAATGATATTTTAATGACTTTTGATTCTAAATTTTTACTGGTCTCCTTAGTGTGTGTTTACATGTGTTTATTCCTTGACCCTCGATTGTGGTAACCTAAACATTTTTCAGCTGTTCCCAACCTTCACCATGTAGACTAGGGCTTCCCAGAAAGAGCTTTGCTGCCAGTCAGACATATATAGCCCCAAAAAAATTTTCCCCAAATCCCAAGTATAACCTTTCTCTACTGCCAACTGGGCATTCATAGCCCTGGTAGAGGTTTTCATAGTCACCCTAGTATGCTTTGTCTGCTAGGTTGTAGCCTTTTCTTGAGAGTTCTATTCTTTGGACAGTTGTTCTTATTTTCTTCTGATTGCCTAAAATGTATTATTCTTTGGATGTAAGTTTATTCCATACATTCAAGTCCATATTTTGTTCTTTGATTGACTTGAGAAGCGATTAGGCTATGCTACCCAGATCTCACACTCGTGACCTCTTTGGGCCACTCTTCTTTTCATGTGTTCATATTTTCTTTCTTCATCTATTTTTCTTCTTTTCTTTTTCTACCGCCTTCACATTCATTTAGAATTAGGTTCTAGGATGGTGGGTACCCAAATCCACACACTAATGCTGGTTGCAACTGACAAACATTTGAGAAACCAACGTTCTTGGGTGTCATCTCTTAATGTGTTTTAGTGATTAGGATGACCGAGCTTTCAACCCCCTCCTGTCTACAAATGATAGATGTCACCACTTTTTCTTTTGGAGTGCTCTCTGTGCTATATGTTTCATTGGAGAATTTGGCTAACAAATACCTTTGCTCCTATTTAGGAACTACTTGAAGTGAATCCAAGACACACTAGACCCAAAGCAAAGAGAGCCCCAACAAAAGGAGGAACGACAATGGACTAAAGAACAGAATGATGACGAGGACGAAAAAAGAAGGAAGGAAAACAAAGAAAGAAAAAAAAAGGACTATGATATAAGGGATGGAAGGGAGTCCTACTTAGGAACCAAAATAATTTTTGAGGAATTACCCATTGACTGGAAATGGGGTCAACTCTCCATTTAAATTGTTGATCCTAAAAGTGTTCTCCCCCAAGATCTCTGCTATCTGATAAGGACCTGTCCACAATTTTTGGAATTTGGTGTGGCTGACTGGATTTTCTTTCACTTTATCTCACATGAGGAAAAGGTCAGAGATCCTAAAGACTTTAATAGTGGCTCTCTTTTTGAACCATCTCTTGAAGACGGCCTGGTGTTTTGATATATGCTCCAGGGCCAATGTTTGTTTCTCCTCAAGGTTGAGGAGATTCATGAGCCCAACTTGTACTTGATCTTTGCCTTCCACGTACTTGTCCATAAATCTCAAAATTGGGATTTTCAAGTTCATAGGGAAGATTGGTTGCAAGCGATAGACCAGTTGGTATGGGGACGTCCCTAGGGCATTCTTGATCCTCACCCGGTCTATCCATAGGGCATTCTTTAGTTGTGTGTGCCAATCCCAGGGATTGTCATCTAGGAGGTGTTTGATCACTGTTGTCAGGTTTTTGTTGGTAGATTTTGCTATGTCATTCCCTTGTGGATAGTAATTTGAGGAGAATTTGAGGATTACTTGGTTTTTGAAGGCCCGTTGTGTGAGCGAGCACTACAACATTTGGGGTCAAATTTTGATGCCAATTTGCGATGGCGCTACCATTTTAGTGTGATTTTTGTATTGTTTTTTCAAGTGCCCCTGACGCTGTCACAATAGTGATGATATTGTCATAATCGTGACACCCTCTTGATTATAAACAAAAAGAAAATAAAAAGAAAGGCTCATTTATGATCGAGCTGTGCATGCGAGCAGAAGGAAACTATACCATTGTGCGCACGAAGAGGACTCTTGTTGTATTGAAACCAACTAGTAGTCACAACTGAAGAATCCAATAGCTCGTTCATCACACCTCTGGGCCGGTTTGCAATTCATTTAGCTAGTTTCCTTCATTTTTAGGGTATAGCCACTACGTACTCATCAACAAGCTTCCACCTCGTACTCACCATTTGAGGTATGTCTTGTATTTTAGCCTTTGGTTAAGAGCACATTACAGATATTAGTCAATATGATGAATATACACTGTAATGAGAACATACGCCATAATCTGTAGAAACCCTAGCATAAAAAAAGTGATGCTTTGTCACGGGCAGTATTCCACTGTTGTCTCACTGAAGCTTTGACCCTATCTATTGAAGGTCAGATGCCAATGAATTTTGCAATGGTTGGTGTCTTTTTAAATGCCTCATTGAGGGATTGAAAAAACTATCTAGAACCTGGACATTCATGATCTTATTATCAATTTCAATATATGTCTTGTATTTTAGCCTTTGGTTAAGAGTATATTACATAACTAGAGGCGTATAACCTAAAATGGCTTGATTGGTATTAGTCAATATGAGAACATACGTCGTAATCTGCAGAAACCCTAGCATAAAGAAAGTGATGCTTTGTCACAGGCAGTATGCCACTGTTGTCTCACTGAAGCTTTGACCCTATGTATTGAAGGTCATATGCCAATGAATTTTGCAATGGTTGGTTTCTTTTTAAATGCCTCATTGAGGGATTGAAAAAACTATCTGGAATCTAGACATTTAGGATCTTATTATCAATTTCAATATATACATTGAATTATATGCTTTTTCACTATAGATGCTTGAGGGTGTTAGTGTTTTTTGCTTTAATTTCTCGCTGGCCTTCTGTCACATTAAAGAATTAGATGTCTTCTCTAGGAGCTGAGGTCAATTCTTTTCTAATGTTTGGGCTTGCATGTCCTATTTTTGTTTTTTCACTACAAACTTTCTCTACTTTAACAGCTTGAGGATGGTAAAATTTAGTTTATTCCTTGTTGTTTCAAATGCTATACTATTGACTTACTAATGGCGTGGATGAATATGGTTTGTTTCCCTATGGTGGAGGAGCTTGTGCTCAATAAGAGCTACACACATGTTATTGTTCTTGTATCCTAGGATACATTGCTAATTCCACAATCCTGATAGGTTAGAAAGTCCTTATTTTAGGTTATTTTTGTGGTTGGTGATTCTCTCCTTACTAGTGTTTTTTTCTATCTGGGTTTGGTTATTTTTTGATTGCTTGTGTTTATCATGTGTGATTACTTCTTGGATGGTTTCCTTGAGATTCTACACTTTGACCTTGCTGAGGGATGTGTAATCTAAAAAAGATCCTTTGAGTAGTCAGTGGTGTGGGATCCCCTACTAGTTGATGGGGTTTGTTCTTTTGTAGCCTTTGTTCCCTAGTTGTTGAGGTTTCCTAATTGTGAGGGTCCGAGTATGGATCTTGGTTTGTTTGATAATATGTATCTATGGCTAATTTGGACCCTTATTTATTTGAGGGGTTTCCATGATTAAATTATCTCTTCTCTTTCTAGTCTTAGGTTGATGGGGCTTTGGACCCTTGAAGTTCTAGCATGAGAAGCCTTTGTGCTTTTGGTTTTGGTTGTATTGAGTAGATTTTGGAGGTTGATTGTATGCTTTTATTTTTTGTGAGGAGAGGTGTTGTTTGGGTTATTATTGTTCTTTTTGGTTTTTGATGGGCCTATATCCATCTTGGTGGAGCTAGAAAAGTTATTTCAACTACAAATAGTGTTGGCAGTTGTGGTGATTTTGGTGTCTTCTCTTGTGCTAATATACAAAGGTACAAATTATATTAGAGGTGATGGTAGAAAATGCTCCCTATATGCTCAGGGAACTTTTTCTATAGTGGGATTTGGGGCCATGATTGTGAGAATTGTGGTGGATGGAGATGTAGGTTTTTTCTACCCCTCCATCGCTGGCAATTGTTTCTTCCTATGTTGGATCCTCCCTTTCTAGGGCTATGTTGGAATTATGTTCCAAGTTGTGAACAAGAAGGATTTAAAGCACTATTGCACTACTCATCAAAATTATAGAGAAATGATGATCAACAAAATCCACAATGGCAGGATGTAAGGGAAAATGAAAATGACATATAGTGACAACAGGAGTAGCATCATGCCAGCTGATCCCACATGTTGAAAGGGGAAGATTATACCAAATGATTTAGAAGATTCTAATGCACTTCTTGTTCTAGAAGTGCATTTTCTATAGCTTTATTATCCAAGAAGTCTACAATTTTATTGGCCTATCTGAAGCAATGCATAATTTCAAAAAATGGAAACTTTTGTAATATACTCATAACAACATTTAATCTGTACTCTAAATTCCAACAATCTGAGGACCCTTTTTAAAAAATATTATAGACAACCATGGAATCCTCATCAATCAGGAGGTTAGAAGCATTCAAAGATAGTGCATGTACTAGGCCTAAAAGCAATGCTTCAAATTTAGACACATTATTACTATCAGGAGGAAGTTTCTTAAAAACTACTTTAATAATATGACCCTCATAATTATGGATAACAACACCTGCTCCAGAAGGCCATGGGTTACCTCTGGAAGTGAAATCAAAGTTCATCTTATAGTACCAAAAATAAATAATTACCTCTGGAAGCAAAATCAAAACCAATATATAATACCAAAATAACTCCCATCCCAATTGTGAAATATTGCTCCTGAAATGCACTTATTGCCCACCAATCTGTCGTGATACCCTAACTACATAAATAGGTGAAAGTCACTGCTTAAATGCATGTCGTCACATTGAAGGGAACTACATTCCATTTAGGCTCATCATATACGTGGAGGTTAAGAAGGCCTGCAAAGAGTACAATAGCAATACGTGAATGCTTTGAACATATAGCATAATATTCCATGCATGTTAGTTAGGTATCAGACAAACAAATATTTGCCCTAGCCTCATATATTTTCTCTTTAATGGTCTGGTTAGATATTATCAACTGGCCCATTGAAATGTAATTTTCCTTTTGCTGTGACTTTTCATTGAAACTTGTACCTATGATCTCTTAAATTCTCAACTCAAAGTCCATCAATGTTCTTTATTCCATCATCTACTTATATACAAAATCAAGGAAAATTTACCT
>MU227291.1:4379311-4399653 GCA_018584345.1 Thuja plicata
GGTAATGGAGTATCATCTACCAAATTCTTCACATAATCCAAAAGAGCAATAAGTCCACTACACAAATCCTTAATTAAATTTTTGAAAGTAGGGAAACTAGTATTGGTCAATCTTAAAATAGCATAAGAAAGTGAAACATGAAGATTAACAAATATGATAAAGTGGATGACACTCTCATAGACATCATAGGTACTATAAAGAGATGCTAAAAGAAGAATAATGAGAAAAATATCCATACACCAAAAGAATTTCATAATGAAAATGCAAGAAGTTTTTTTGTATTTATAAATGCAAATTTTAATCTAAGATGTAAATCTAACACCAAAGAGAAGGAGTTGTCTATCACGGGTTCACCAAAATGTAATATATAAAATAGGTAGATGTTGATGTTACCAAAATCTAAAGTGGTGGAAAAGGGTAAGGAGATTTGTTTATTAATTGTTGTTTGATTTTCTTAAAGTGTGTTAAATCCCTTAACCCTACTTTACATTTAATTTGAATTGTATTATTGTGTATTGAAATTGTGATTAGGGAGAAGATAAGATACTCCTTTTCTATCCTCAAATGCACAAATGGAAGATCCAAGTTGATCAACCCAAAAGAAGGGTTAATGCACAAATGAAACAACTATTCAGAAAGAGAACAAAGAAGAGGATATTAAATTTTGTTAATTTTTTAAATGAATATGTTTAATTATAGAAATTGAAAAGGATAGGAAGAAGAAACAACCTTACAAAATTGCAGATCAAAGAATGCTATTTTCTGAGGTCTATAGACTGTTTCTGGAAAAACTAACAGATGATCCCGAACCAGAATGCAGAGATGAACAAACCTCAGAAATATTTTTCCGTTCCAATGTCATCTTATGAAAAAGGTCGACCTTGACCCACAAATGTCAACCCTGACCCAATAATGTTGACCCTAACCTGCACAGGTCTGATAGAGAATCTGTTCACATCGTCCAAAAGAAATCTGAAAAGGGTATCCAGATCCACAGTCCTCAACTTGTATCTGCAAGAAAAAGAGGATTGTTTTTTGTGGGGGAGGGGTTTGTCTTAGTCAAACCCTGATTTAGGAATTAAACTTGAAATCAATAAATTATAGAATGCTAGCAAGTAGTAGAATTGAGTCTAACAATGAAGCTATGATATTCAATAGATATGCAATTGTAATTCAAATGTATGCAAGTATGAAAGAATGGACTTTAGAAACCATAAACCTCCATGATTGTATGCTTGGAATCCACCTTGAAGAGAGTAAGAAAGAATCTTGAGGATGCACAAAGGATCTTAAATGAAGATCACACCACCATGATGGCTAGATCTAGGGCTTGAATGATGAATCTTGAATGTTTGCACCTAATCCCTTCAAAGGCTTGAAAGATTGAATCCTTGATCTTCAATGGAGAACTTGAATGCTTGAGAGGAAGACTTGAACACCTTGAGAGCTTGAAAACATGTAAAACAATGGATGTTTGAACTTTTTGCTTCTTGACAAAATCTTGGTTAGAGCTTTTTTGCACTTGGAAGACTTAGAGAAAATGAGAGAGAGGCTTCCTTTTATATGGAATTAGGGCACAATATTATAAGGAGGGTGACATAGAATAATTAAATTAAAATTAGACCCATGCCCCTAGAAGATGACTAATATTAAATATAATTTAGGAATCAACGCTTTAAAACCTAAAACAGCCGACCCAGAAGTGGGAAAATTGAATTTTGGATGACCCCTGGCAGCTGACAGGATTTCAGATTTGAAAGGGACACCCTAGTCAGGGTCGAGGTCAACCCTAACCTAGGTCAGTGTCAAGGTCGACCCTAACCTAGGTCAAGGTGGAGGTCAACCTTGAGCCAAGGGGTCAGAACCCCTGGAAAATATGCCAAGTGGGGTAGAAGGTACCTGGAGAGGCTCAATCAGGGTCCTAAACAAGAACAGAAGCAGAGGATGATGTAGAAATGAGGGGATAGTATGATGGAGGTAAAAAACATCCCCTAAGGAGGGCTAAATGTTCTTAACATGGAAGTGCTTCCATTTTAAGATGATACAACCCCTAACAAACATTTCTTGGGATTGAGAGAGATACCATATTTTCTACATCTTTGAAGGCATTTTATGAGATCATCTATGTGGTAAGCTCTTTTCTTTAAAAAACTATGATATCACCCATATAAATGATGATGCATGGTGTAGGAGCACACCTAGCTCAAACCCTTAGCTCTTTAATTTTTGGCATGTACTGACTCTAGCCAAGTTAGGAGAGTGTGTGTGGATCTTAGAAGGTCATTTGTTCTATTTTCCCTAAGATGGATATGACTAGATCAATCCATGTCTAGATAGGTTGCTTAGTTGGTTTCTTTTAGTTTTTTGTGTGTGAGGTAGTTTGTAAGCCTCTAAAATTCCAATTACCAAGGCATTAGGAACCTTGGATAAGCTACTTGGTATCACTGGCACTCGACCAACATAGCCAGCTCGACCATCACTAGAAACTCAACTATCACTAGCAGCTCAGCCAACACTGTCAGCCAGCTCGGCCAACACTGTCATCCAACTCGGCCAACACTATCATCTAGCTTTACCAACACTGTCAGCCAACTCGACCAACACTATCAACCATCTCGGCCAACACTGTCATCCAACTCAACCAACACTGTCATCTAGCTTGGCCAACACTGTCAACCAACTTGACCAACACTGGCAGCTTGGTTTGCATTACTGTTGCTTGGCAAATTCAGTCGTAATAGCATGTGAAAAGTGGATCTTGTCTTTTATGGATAGTATGGTTAGTTGTAACGATTCTTGATGAGAATCTTGTGAATTATTGGACCATTAGGGTTGTTTCTAATGAGAGAATGGTTACTAATAACATCCCAAGCCTTCATTTAAGAGATCAAGAGAGGTAGAGATTGTAGAAGAAGAGAAGCTACAGGAAAAGTTATAGAGTTGCAGATTATTGCATTGTTTTTTTTTGTTTCCAGTAATGAGAAGTTGCAAACTGTGTATTTAGTGGATATCAAGTTTCTTTGTGGTTCCTTTTGTATGCAATTAGATTAGTTTCTTTATGTTTAGTTTTTCAAGTTGTTATTTATTCACCCATTCTGGGTTGTAACCATTAATGGCCCCTTGAGATTCCTGAATCCATGGTGAGAATCATCTGTTGGAATGGAACTCGAGAGGAGCCCTTGTACATAGTTTCCTTTTTGTTTTTGGTAGGAGAAGCAACAGGTGTGAATCTAGAGATCTTACCCTTGGCGAGCTCAATAGTAGTCTGGCTAGGGAAGAGAATGAAAACAATGTTCTGAAAACATTGGTTGAATGAATCTATTTGTGTAGGTTCAGTGAGGAGAAGTTGAATAGCATGTCGATGGGGACCAAGTCTTGAAAAGGAGGTAAAGATAATATGGAATTACCTTATTTTAGGGTTATGAACACCCTAAGAGATCTAGGAGAAAGATCTCAGAGTAAATCCAAGCTAGTTTTGTAGCAGCACCAAGACTTCTATCCATATCAATGCACTTTCCTACTAGCCCCTTGAAGACTATGTCCATTGTCCTTTGGAAAGTTGCCCCAACATTGATCAGACCAAAGGGAATCTTTTGGTAGGTGAATATTGTATTTAGCCTATCCTCTTCCTATACCATTACTTGATTGTATCTTGAGTAACCATCCAAGAAATACATCATTTGAGAATTATTGACTATCTCAAATACTTCGTCGAGAGATGGGAGAGGGTAGTTGTCTTTCTAAGAGGACTTGTTTAGGTTTTGGAAGTCTACACACAATCTGATCTCCCCAGTATTATTTCTTACTGGCACTAAGTTTGTGACCTATGTGGAATTTTGAATGGGAAAGATGATTCTGGCATCTAGTAACTTCTGGACTTCCTTTTGGATCAATGGCTCCATAGTATGGTTCACGGGTCTTTGGCACTGTCTTAAAGGTTTGGAGTCTAGTTTAGAGGAATATTGTGTACTATGACTAAGGTATCATAGGTTTTCATCTCTTCATATCTCCATGCTATGACATCTTGATATTCAGTGAGGATTTGGACCATTCTTTCCTTTTTTCTTTGGTACCCACTTTGCCAATGTGAACTTCTCTTGGTTCTTCCTCCATGCCAAGGTTGTATATCTCACACTCTTTACCAGCAGGTGCTATGCCTAGGGGTCTCTTTACAGTGGTCCCATCATTGTCAAAAATTATCTCTAGCTCTACCATCCCTTTTGGTATGGAATTATTCCTTCGGTTTATGATGCCTTGATTGTTGAGATCCCCATGGTAAACTGCTTCTGCTGCTTCCTTCTCTTCATCTATGATCTATTTTTTGAACACACCGGTGCACATGATGAACTCAAGGATGTGTTGGTCATCTTGGAAGACCTATAAATTAGTGATGTTGTCCAGGATGGACGGGGCTGCAATGAGTTCAACTGAGAATGTCTTTATCTTAGACTTCTCCATTGGATGTAATGAACTTGCAGATAGTGCTAAGGCATCGCCGACAACATTTTTTCTCCACAGGATGGCCTTGATGTTGAAGGCTTCAAATTTGTTGATTAAGTCCCATGCCTTGCTTTGGTAAGCTAAAATCCTCTTATCATTGCAATAATACTAGCTACAAACTTGTTTGACGACCAACTATGAATCTCCTTCCACTGCTAAATCTTTTATTCCTTTCTCGTGAGCTAGGAGGAGTCCATGAACTAACATCTTGTATTCTGCAACATTGTTAGTGCACCTAAATTGTAATATGTATGTAGCATAAAAGGACTTACCTCTTGGATTTATGAGTTTGATGCCCGCTCCTGCTCCTTATTTGCATTTGGAACTATCAAAGCATAATTTCCATATATACTGTTGTTTAGTAGGGCTTGACTTGATTGGGGCCCCCTTGGAAAAAACTATTGTCTTGAGTTTGTGTTCTTTCCCTTTGTCACTATCCGAGGAAGTTAAATCTTCTTTCCTTTCCCTTTGGATACATCTGGGCTCAAGGAATTTAGAACCTCCTTCGCATTTATCTTCTAACAATCCTTTGTAGGGTGGACATGCTCCATCATCTGAAGTACTCCAGTCACTGAGTATGTTTAGGGTAGAGCTTTTGTTATCAGAGTCTGACCCTCTATCTTCATTCTGGTTTAGAGTGTTTGGACTAACTGGGATATCTATCTCTAGAAAAGTGTTACTCTTATCTGCCACCTCAAGGGTGCCCTATTTTATTATAACCCCCCCAATACTCTCTTCAGTAGAGTGATCTGAGCTAATACTCACGACAATGCTTCCTGGGCCCTGGGGCATGTAAATTTTGAATGGCTAGCCTAATGTAATCAAAAGTACCCATGTAGAAAAAAGATTTTTGGATCTTCATCCTAACCTAGATGCCTCAAGATTGATGTTGTACTATCAATGAAACTTTAGAACTCATCATCACCAATGTGCAACTCTAGGACACCTTGGATAGGACTATGGTATGATTCTTTGCCTTCTTGGATCTAAAACATGAGGACGTTGTTCATCCGATAAGTGCCTAAATAAGTATGTGTGAAGAGAACTTCATTAGGGGCATTATACTATGTGATCATCCTTTTCAGTTTGGGTTCAACATCTATCTTGATCTGATTGTTCAATCCCCTCCATGGTAGCTACAACTAAGTAAAATTGGTGGACACCCATCCCCTCGGACATTTGGTCCATTCTCAATTAAACAACATCCCATAAGTCTCCAAGATGTGCACTATGTGCACATCAATGTGTTCTTGTATTCTTGGACCAGAAACTAATTGAGTGTGGATGTCTTTGAGCACGCTGATTACTTTGACTTCGGTTTTATCTAGTTGTATCACTACTCGATTCATTATTTGGGGGACCATCCCCAACTTTTGGCAAATTGACAAGGGAATGACATTGCACAAAGCTCTTGAATCAATGAAGCAATTGTGTAAACTATTTCTGAACATCCACAAACTAAGTAGGAATGGAGGCACCTCCATCTTGTCTTTGAACATAGTGGGAAAATCCCTAGCAACATTGACATTAGATGTGGGTGCTCTTGCACCATTAGCTAATGGACCTTGTTTTGAGTGGTCTAGAGATTTTGAAATGCATTCTTTCTAAGAGGGAAACCTTGTAGAAGTTAGAAAATAGATATGTTTGATTTAGTCTTCTTTAATTCTTTGACTGCACTATATTTTTCACTTGACCATGTTGCGTTCCTATAACTAGAAAATGTGTTGGGTGGAGGGGTCGCAAGAGCATTTGTCCCTTTAGGAGGCATTGGTTTTTTTCTAGCCAGGGGATCTGTGGGAGTTTGTTTTTTGCTAGGAGGTAGATCGTTGGTGAGAGGTACTTTCCCACTTTGTCGATTATATGAGTTCTGATGATCATTTTCGAAGGCATGTACTTCAGAATATTTAGGCTCGTATTCTTTCTGGAATGGGAACATGAACTCTTCTTCCCTTTCATATGTGTCTGAACTTTCTCCATTTCTACACTCATAAGAATCAAACATCATGGTGTTGAACTAAATGGGTGGCTCATCTAGATTCTGAGTATGGTGGTTGTAGGAGTTGCCTCCATATCCTTCATGGATTTGGTTCAAGTTCAGAGCCCCAAAAAAATTGGCCTCGATAGTTTCCTAGGTATTGACATTGTCTGCTAGGATGCTACCATTGTTGGGTCAAGTGTTCCATGGCCTATTGGGCTTCTATTTCCTGAATGGTTTTTGTGGTGTATTTTTGATGTTGTAGGCATTGAAACTCTAATTCGGATTCTGAGGATAGGTATTTGGACCAGCAAATGTTCATTGGTATCCACCTTGTTTCTGGGCTGGATTTAGCTTCATCCTAGTGAGCTCACTTTTGAGTTGTGACAAGGTTTTCTTCACAACATCTAGCTCAGAGGCCAGGAGAGCATCACATTCAGTGTGGAGCACAACTCTTTTCTCCACAAATGTTGTCTTATGAGCTTCATAACCTGGGTAAGTGATGGATGGTGGTAAGGTTGCGAATGGTTGTGCTAGAATCAGATTTAGCGGGTGGATGTGGGTGGCCAAAGCTTTATTATTCACTGAAAATGGATGTGGGGTAGAGATGTTGTTAATGATGGGCATGGCTGCAAAGTTCCCTTCTTGCAGGTCCATTTGCTATGTAAATGTAATGACCACATTGTACACCTTTTCCATTGTGTCTCTATCCGCAGGGGGAAGCCTTCTTAATAAAATTGAGGTGAAGGGATCCAGAGCTTTGAGGTAGAATTTCATGATAGCAGCCTCTGATATAGTATAAGGATCTTCTAACTTTTCATGCATTTTGTGGAAATGATGGTTAAACATAGCGATGGGCTCCTTCGGATCTTTCCTCATTGTTATGAATTGATGATGTGTTATGGCCGGATCCACATACAACTTGAATTGATTGAGAAATTTGGTTTTGAATTCATTCCATTTTGAGATAGACCCCCTTGGTAAATTAAGGTACCATTTGTATGCAAATTCCCCCAAAGTTTATGGAAATAGATGACAAATGACATCTTGGTGGGCGATTTCCTTGCGATTGCAAATTTGTTTAAAGGCACAAATGTGATCTTCAGCTATCCTTTATTTTCCATATATGAAACACATGCAAAAAATTTCTATATTTTGGGAAACTCATGGAGCTTCCCAAAAAAATTCAATAGTGAGCTTTGCGCGTTGGCAAAGAAAACCATTGGGCGAGGTTGTTGCATACTCTGATTTTGTAAGTTCTGTGCGAGATATTCAAAATCTATCAAATCATGAAGCCACCAAGATGTGCACACCCATGAGATGGATTTATCATTAATACCAATAAAGGATCCCTTCCATGAATTCTTCATGGAAAGGTAGATAGGCCATAGAAAACTCCAACTAATGTAAACGTGAATTCGAAACACAGCAAAACAAAAGGCTCTTTGAAAATAATGAACAATGTATGCACATATTCACCAATTTCACATAGATGGTAGCAATTAAAACACCACGAATGAAGCACCAAATGTAGATTTTTATTGCATTAGGAATCTAACCCTATTACATTGCCTTTGAGTATGATATATAGAGTTTTGATCTTGAACTCTAAATGTTGAAATTAGGGCATCAGAGAGTCTAAATTAATGAACATAAGCTAAAACTAAAACTTTGCTGAAAAGAAACTACAACTAATTGATACTAAATAGCTTGCATGGATTTTAAATCCATTTAAAATTAGTTTGTCCATACAGGAGGGATCAAACTTGTCAAGAAAAGAAAGAAAAATAAGATGGGGTTTCTTCTGAGAACTTGGAGTCTTCTTCTTGATTCTTGGAGTTCTTCCTTGGAATATTCATCTGGAGATTATTCTAGTAGTGAGAGCTGATAGGAGACTCTTATTCCTTCCAAAATGAACTCATGTTAGGCACCACTCTGATCTAGAGTTCAACTTCCATGCAAAAACCTGATCTCGCTGGAAACACTCAGAATTTCAGCCCCCGACCTCTACTCCAAAGTTTTTTAAGTACCCAAAAATTGCTAAGTGTCAAACTAACTCTGGAGGTCTAAACTTTTTGGCCCTTTCAGAGGCCAAAATGATTCAAAGGCCAAAAAGGTAGAAAAATTGGGAGGCCAAAAGGCTGAAAGGCTAAAAACTAAACTTTAGCCTTTGTAGAAAAATGGCCAAGTGTTGAAAACTGTCTTCTCCAAAATGCTAAACAGATCTAAGGAGTCACTTGGGAAAGACTTCTAGATGTGCATCCCATAGCCTCTGTATGATCTCCTGCACTTACTCATAGTTTATCACTTTCCTCTTTACCTTATTGACCTTTCGTTCTTACTTCTCTTTAAATATAGTCAATTCAGAAGCAAAGAACTGGATCTCCTCTTCATGTTCTAACATCCTTAGCATATCTTCTTTTGAATAGAATAGTCATTGTAAGGCCTCTTTGATACTGATACTTTCCAGAATATCTCCAAATTATTGGACCACTTCCTTTTATGGCTATAAGTTATTTTTATCTTCATCCTGGTATAAGTCGAGGCTAATTCCTGTGAAGAAAACATCTATTTCTTCTACCCACTCCAAGACCTCCTTCTTCTTTTCCAAAATGGACGCTTTACATTTTTCATAGACCTTCATTATCTTGGTCATATTTTTGATCCAAGTCTCAAATTTTTTGAGCTCTTCACCCTCATATATCTTTACCAATATCTGGAAGTGTTGTCTCCTGATTATTTATAGGTCTTGGAGGGTGGCCTGCCATTTATTTATCTCAGAGTCTAAGTTGCCTTCATTCTCCATCAAGTCTATTAACTTTGTAGCCTCGATCAAGATGATCCTGTAAGGATTAAACACTATTTTGATGGCCCCTTCTCCATACTACTAAAAGTCACCTTTCTAATCTGTAATTTCTTGGATGAAGGATGGGGTCAAACCTACTGGTAAGTCTGGGGTGTTCCTTTTTTCTAATACTGCCTGTAATGAGTCCTTCAGGAAACTTGGATCAATGGGACCAATGAATTTGTGAATGAACTTCTTCAAAGCTTGATTTTGTTCTATCAAGGACTTTATGGTTTCCACATCCCTTCTCATGAACCCTAGAGCATGCTTAACGCCTAAGGCTACCAATGTTTTTTCCCTTCCCTAGTGGGCTACCCAAAATCTACTACTTTGAATGTGTAATCTTCGGGGGTCACTTGTGTGTGAGAGGTTCTAGTAGAAGGAATTACAACCTGTGCCTTCCAATGACCCCTAGTGTCTTGTGTAACATAGGATATAGTCCTTGCAGGTATGGTGACCTCTCTTTGGTGGAAGGCTTTCCCTATAGATGCCATACTTGTATCTTCCCACTCTTCCTCATCTGTATAAGTTCCCTTTATCAGCTAAATCTCTTTAGTAAATCAAGTATGTTTACTATATGCGGTGACTGGCTCACATGGGGTAACATCGAGGATTGAAGCTAAGCTTTGGGATTATGGGGTTACCTCTTCCTCTGACTCTTTGTCCCATTCCTTTCCCTATTCACCTTCTCCCCTTTCATCTCCCCTCATCTCTACTTATTTTTCCCTATCTGGTCCATCCTTGACTTGGTCCTCGTCTACTCATGAACTGATCAACACTTCTGCATCAAGGCCAGTCATGCGTGCCAATGTGGTTTTGGGGGACAACATAGTTTCCATGCTTACTGACTCTAGGGGAGTTAGGATGAAGAATGGTAAGGGAAAAAATGGTAGTTGAGTAGGTGTTGGCATTGTGAGTGGCACAGTAGAAGTTGAAGGAGGTGGAGTTAGAATTGGAGTTGGGAGAAAAGGTGGTGGAGTAGGAATAGGTGGCAGGAGAGAGGTTGGTTGAATGAGAATGTGAGGTGGTGGAGTGGTAGTGGGAGTTTCTCCTCTGGATTTATCCCCTATTATGTCTTGGGTTGTTGGGGTATCTTGAGTTCTAGGCCCTTGGCCTGTGTTGGAGCTTACCTCTGTGATCAGCATTCGACGCTAGATTGGTGAACTGAGTGGGAGGTGGGGTGAGGGTCACCAGGGGTTGGAAGAGTGATGGAGATCCTATGTCATACCATTTTGTATAATCTAGTGTATCTTTCCATGGGTCTGAAAAGCCATCTATACCTTCAAAGTCAGACATCTAGAGCTCATCTAATCCTAAGACATCCAAGGGATTATCTTGTTCTTTAGGTTCCTCTTGGTATTTCTTGGTAGTCTCTTTTTCTTTCCTCCTTTGAGATCTTTTCCTTTTGATTAAAGGTACCTCTTCTTCTTCATCTTCTTCTGGCTCTTCTTGTATGGTTTCCAGTTGTGGAGACACATAAGTTCTCATCCTTTTATATGTTTTCCTCCCCTTTTTGGTGGTAGGAGGAGATTGTCCATAAGTAGATGGGCCTTTATCTGGTGAAGTCTGTGATGACCTTACTAGAGGATCTATTTTCCTAGTCATTCTAGTCTTGGGAGTTTTGTACCTTGGGTTTGAACTGTACTCTTCCGCACATTCATGGCCATAGACTGTGCTTGGTTTCTGTAGTGGTGCTTTCTTGTACTTGGGCACGGTAGACTTCTCTCTACATTGCTTATCCACCTTATGGGGTAGCTCCATCAATGTCTTTCCTAGGATTGGATCTATCTTATGACACCTTTTGATTCATGTTTTAGTCATTTAGAGCACATGCCTAGCTCGGAACTCAATGTCATTATTCTCATCCTTATCAATTTTTCCATTCATGATGGGGCTGTTGTATATTTTATCCATAGTGTAAATGGCCTCCATCAGCTCATCTAGATGATATTCCCAAACCTTTGGGGAAATTAGGGTCTTCAAAGAATGTTGTGAGAGGGTAAGGGACATCCTACAATAGTCCATGATTCTAACCTCGCGATCATATATACAGTTTATCTAGTGGTCTTCAAGATGTGGTTCATGGACGTAGAACTTGCCAATGATATGGTTGTATGTGCCTATGGGGTCAAAATGGGGATAGACTATCTTGTACAGCTGAAGTAGACAATCATCCCATTCAAAGTCCAAGGACTTGCAAACCTTCATGACTTGTAGATTGTATGGGCCCAGAGAAATAGGGAAATCCCAGCAGTGCTTATTCTTTTGTTTTATATGTTCATAGGCATCTGCTAGCTGCCTGGCCATTTCTAGAGTGATTACCCAATCAAACAGATACCTAGGTAGCTTCTTTGGCTTCAAAGTTGATCATGATACCCATATGTATGTGAATATTCTAAATTGTATATAATAGGCCCCAATGGCTCTCACCTTGGCAGCTGCTTCTTCTGACATCCTTTTTTAGAAATCACCCTCAATGGATCAAATGATGGAGAAAATGAAGGCATCACTAACTATCGTGTAGTCAGGGTTATCCTCTAGCATTTTTTCCCTTTTCATTAGCTATGGAAATACAATGTGGGGTCATGAATTTGGATCATTTATGCTCCCCCTCTTGGTGAGACCTAGGACATAGTCTGCCTATGCTGCTAATAGGTATACTATGTAGGTACTCATATAAAAATTGGGATTGTGTTTCACTACAATCAGCCAATCATTCAACCTGTCACTAATGATGGTGCCCCAATCAAACTTGGCCTTATGACCTCTTACCTTTTCTATAAGGATGATCATCCAATCTTTCAGTTGGATGGACTGGGGTAGTCTATACACTCTGCTCAATAATGTCACTGCTGCATGGATTTCATCCTTCATATACCCCCTTCTGAGGTCTATTTTATCCAAAAAAATATTTCAAGGGGTGGTTTGAGGTAGTTTTCATTGATGATCTCATATGCCTCTTCTCCCTTCTTTCAGAAGCATATGTTTCCTTTTTTAAAAATGAATTCATAGAACTTGTCTATGCCTTTATGGAGGTGGAAGACCTCTTCTATGATATCTGGTCTTAAGTCTAGTACCACCTGTCCCTTTGTGTTTTGAACCACCCTTTCATTAGGGTTGTAGTGGTTTTCCAAGGTCATGATTAGCTTAGATGATGTGACAGCCACTAGGTGGGATGTTGTGTTGACTAGCCCTGATAGGACTAGTGAGGTGCAGTCCTCAGACCTCCCTGCTGGTTGGGAACATCTTGTCAGGAACTGATCCTAGTCTACGTTCCTGATGTCAATATCGATGATCTCAATGTGCTTGTTCTTGATCTTTGAAGGGGGGTTGTTCCCCCTATATAGGTACTTCATTGGTGATGTGATCCGTTTCTTAGGCATTCCTACAAGGAAGGTGCAAGTATCAATATTTTATTGAAAAGGGAAACTAAAAAAGAAGGAAAAATGATTAAGCTAGGAAAACAAAAAAAGAAAAGATCTTCAAGCAGCTAGAAATGCATATTTCACACTTTTGGCCTTTTTGGGCTTTCGAAAACCAAAATATGGTTCGGGGTCTGAAAAGGCCGAAAGTGTGAAAGAGAAATCATTGATGAACAAAAAATTTCAGACTTTCAGTGTGCAAAAGTCCAAACAGAACCTCAGATTCTGAAAGTTTGAAATCCAAAGAAGGCAGGGAACATCTTTGGCACTTCGGACTTGTTGGCATTTCAGACATCTCAGAGGTCCAAAATGCTGACAAGGCCAAAGATGCGAAGAACACTTGGGTGAAAAAAGAATTGGCCCATTTTTAGGCCTTTCGTAGGCTGAAAACTTGCGACAAAGGTCGCCACACGGAAAAAACAAAAAAATCCTAAGGAGAAAATGTGAACAAGGATAGGACTGAGAAGACAATGAGAGGCCTCCCCCACAAGGCCAAGGGCACAAAAATCTTAAGGACTTGGGGGGGAAGGTGTACTAGACTGGACATACACCACATGTGAAACTCTAAACCTAAAAAGTGGAACAAAAAACCACTAGGTAGCGAGGAAGAAACCTACCTCTCGAGAGCTAGGAGTGGAGGATGGAGACAAAAGAGGTCGAAGGCATAGAGCAATTAGCCATGAGGAGTGAGGATGATGAAACAACAAAGTTGTAGGGAGCACTAAAGACGTGGGAGGAAAATGCAAAATGAATATCATTTTAGGGCCTAAGCCTTTATATAGCCCACAAAGGACGTCAGCACCTTTCGGTGTTTCAGGGTCTGAAACACTGAAAGGTCTGATGGTTCAGTCTTTTGCCTTTTCAGTGTTTTCAGAGGCTGAAAACACAGAAAGGGTTGGGCTTTGGTCCTTCGACCTTTTGGTGTTTTTTGAGGCCAAAAACATCAAAAGGGTCAGGCTTCAACATTTCAGCCATTTTGGAGGACTCTAGGTCCTCTAAAATTCCGAAAGGGAAAAAAGGTTGAAAAAATGTCTGGACTAGGCTTCAACAGACCCATAATGAGACCCACTTGTGAGGAACCGGGGAAGGGGAAAACTCAAAAGACCAAAAGACAAAAAAAAGAGGGGGGTCCCCATGGTAAGAGGACCAAATTAGGGTGTGTGTTGTGGACCCACAACAAGAATATGTATTAGATCAATATCAATTCAATTCTATAATGGAAGATTTAAACTAAATGCCATTAGAATGCATCTAAAGTGATCAAATTAAGCTTAATGTGATTGAATCAAGTATGAAAATGAAATCATTTACTAAACCTCTAGGTTCAATTTAGCAGCATAAGTCTAATTCAAAATTCTAGAGTTGTGGGACCATTTGAGCTCAAAATTCACTCATTTTAAAGAAAAAGAGGTGAAATGAGTGGTTGAGATTGATTCCTGGTGACTGGTTAGGATTAATCCTTTCTTGATCCATGTGAGTTGATCCATGTGTGTCAACTACCATTATCTCATAGATTGACTTTTCCCTTTGTGGTGAGTTGTAAATTAGGAGCATTTATATAATTCCATTTAATTAATTACCTTAGCCAAGGGCTTTAATGAGGTTGATTTAATTAGATAAGCAAGGTGATCAATTAAGAATTAATGATAGATTTAGTCATGGTTAATGCTTGATTTGAGGGATTTCAGTGATTTTAGAGAATTATGCTAATAATCAAATAACTGGATTTGTTGGGATTAATGGGAAGTAGTACTGAGAGGGGAGGGGTGAATCAGTACCTCTAAAACTTTTAACTCTTTTCACCTTTGATCATTAGCAATCATTCTTTACTATATTACCGACCATTACTGATGTTCTTCTTATGCATGTAACATTAGTTAATAATCTTTAATTGTTTGCAACATTCATAGACACATTCATGAAAATAATAAACACATAACACAAGATATGATATCGCAAAAAACTCCTATTAGGAAGTAAAAACTATGGTGGGGATGGCACCCACACAAATTCACTATCTGTAGAATGGAAGGGAGCTGGTAAAGGCTTACAATTGATCACTTTTGATGATCTACCCTATTAGGAGTATTAAATTGGAGACCTGTTGAGATCTACTCCCTTAAGAGCTTTAGCAACACTGATTTAAGTGTGCACTCGGTTAAGAGATTTACAATAGGACTGTTAGGTCCACCTTTCTTGAAAGGATTTCTTAAGTGTACTACAATTGTTAGAATGAGTACATATGTTTGACCTAACTGTATGCAATCTATAATTCCTGATCATAAATCCATTAAAGCTCTTATAATATGAATATCACCTATAGTGATTGATGAATACCTTTTCTCTGCTTGTTGGTAGCCTGTGTTCTTGTTCTTGAAATTGATTTGATCCTTTTCTGTCCTTCTACATGAATTCTCTTGTCTGATCCTTAGATGCTCTTAGTGACTACAATCATCATCGAACAACAACATGTTCACAATAGATTGAGCATCTATTTATACACATACTTGACCTATTCTAGAATCACACATTACAATGTTAACTCTTGATCCAAGGTTTACAACTTGACCTTGATCTTTAGTTTGCATGTTTTAAATTAGTTAAAATAATTAAAACAATAATAATTACATTGCTTCCTCCACACATAATGGATTTAAAACAAATAAAGAAGCTAAATATATAACTTCAGTGTTTTATCTGACGTGGAAAGTCAGATCCACTTTTTGCAGGATGTAACTGACTGTCAATTCTTGGTCGTCAGGTTGAACTAAAAGTCTGTTAGCGTTCCTTTGTTGAACTGATCATCACATTCCATTCATCTACTGGGTTCCTCTTTTTGTTATTTTGTCGGGTTGCACTGTTGTTACTCGTCGGGTTCCTTTACCCTTTTTTTCATCGGGTAACACTGAATAGTGTTTGTCGAAATGCTTTGAACTTGGCAGTATCGGGTAACCTTAGCATCGGGTAGTGTTGTGCCCTGTTGGTTAGTGTAGTGTAAACCAATGGTGTAGATCATGTTTTTTGTTGTATATACTAATGGAAAAATATCATGCCTTCAATATCCCCCTTTGACATTAGCATCAAAAACTGATATGTTTATAATACTAAAGTGTTTAGTATGTACACCATGTCTATATCCTTGTCATTATATGACTCCCCCTAACTGTATGCATCAGTATAGTATAAGTATATGTACATGTATACTTGCCTATATACTATACATTCCCCATTCTTTTCTATTTTGAATGTTTGACTATACACATCATCATTTCCCCTTTATACCAACTAAACTGTATGTACATATCACTTCCCCCTTTATTTGATACTCATGACAAAAATGTACAACTTATAAGATGCCAAAAATGTGTAACTTACAATGTGTCAAGAATATGTGAGTAGGTGTTCTTGATGTCTTTGAGAAATTTCTCCCATTTTTCTTTCAATAGTTCTAGTGCCATGTGCTCTAGTTCTATCCTTGCATGCATATCATAGATTTTGTTTAGGACAGACATTTATGGGGTGGCAATTAGTGCTTTTTCCTCTATTACATGTTTCTATAGTAGTGAGAGTGTCGGTAAGAGTTGTGCTTGAAGCTCATTTACCTCATCTCTAAACTTGGTCTCTGTAATCTGAATGTCCTATCTAAAATTTTGAGCTTGCTTGAGTTTCTCATTGTGAAATTTTATTGCCTCTTCACTATACATGAGACTTTGTGCACTTGTTTGAAGATCAACATCTATTTGTGCTATCTTTTGGGTATACTACTGAGTGAGTTGATCAAGTG
The DNA here is from genome assembly GCA_018584345.1 of Thuja plicata. Taxonomy (NCBI): domain Eukaryota; kingdom Viridiplantae; phylum Streptophyta; class Pinopsida; order Cupressales; family Cupressaceae; genus Thuja; species Thuja plicata. The sequence goes on from MU227291.1 coordinate 4,395,838, forward strand.
TGCATAACTTTTGTATCAAGGTTATAGCTTCTAAGATTATCGAATCTATTGTGTTAACCAATTCAGAAAGCTTTACCTTTTGCAATGCCACTTCTTGGCTTATCTTTTCTACTAGCTTGAACTCATATTTATGTTCAAGTCTTTCTTCCATGACCTTCTCAACATCTATTTTATGAGATGTGATTGCCTCTATGAGAACCACTAATTGATCAAGCATTCGGGCTGTTTGATCAATATCTACATCTGGTACTATTTTTTGAAGTATTCCTCATGCTACTTCAAGTACCTTTGCCTCTTTTGTGGCTTTTCTCAAATTTTCTTGCATTGCTTTTCTCTTACAGAGTCTTGCATACTTGGTCAATTCAGTTGGATCCAATGTCCTGGGATCAAAAACTGGAATCTCAATGATTTCATCTAGAGTGACTCGATTCTGATGCTTTCTTTTCTTCTTCTTTGAGACTTGTGTGGATGCAGATGTATGAACTACCATTTCTAGTTCATTTTTCCTCTCTGAAGTGCTTGGTGAAGGCTTTTTTGAAGATGCTTCTTGTGTTTTCTACTCAGGATGCACCTGTCAGTTTTGTGAAGATGTCTCTCCATCAACCTTGGGTGTCTCTACAAATTTTTCTTCTATTTTCTTCTCCAACTCATCCTTCTTTGCTTCTTCACTCTTTTCTTTTTGCGTGTCCTCTTCTTCTTTTTGTGCTTCTTCTTTATTTTGATCAGTAGTCTTATCTTTCTGATCATTGATTGTAGCTTGCTCTACAGTTGTGTCCTTTTTTTCATCTGTGGTGTCTTTTTCTTCTGCATCACCCGTGTCCTCAGGTGTGCTTGTATTTTCTATAGTAGAACCTTCATTACCCTCTACTATATTGATTTCCTTCATCAATATTGGCATATTGCTTTGTGTGCTAGCTTTGGTTGTATCTAGAGTGGTGTCTTGCTCGTTGATTTGGTCCTTTTGAGCAATGACATCTTCATCTTTTTGAATTTTCTCTGCAGGTTTTGGTTATGTTGTATCAATGACTGAAGTATCTGGGCATACTTCATCAGGAACATCCATGTCCTTATTGGCTTGAATCTCTAATTATTGTTTCTTGATCTGATCCTTAAGTGATATGAATATAACATCATCTTCTTTTTGTGGATCTTTATCAGAGTCATAATGTGTGATGTCTCGAATGTCAAGATCATCGATTACCTTGTCCAAATCTATTGGCTCCATATCTTCAACATTGTCCAAAGCAATGTGATAAGGAATTGCCTTGTCTTTATCCTCCTCTCTATGAGGTGTGTCAGTGAGCAGTACCTATTCCTCGCGACTTGTTGACTCTGCAGGTAGATCTAGGAGTTGTCTCCATTTAGTCTCGGTCATTGTGTCTAGCTCTATAAACTTATCTTCTAGCACTTTGTAAGCTCTAATTTTGGCTACAAATTTGCTTGAGTGCTTCTTCATAATTTCTTTGATTTCTTCTATCTTGGATTTGGGAGGCATAAGTGTGAAAATTACCCTCTCCCTTGCTTCTCTTTCTGTTTGTAGAGCATATGACCATTGTTGAGATATTTTCTTACCAATCTCTTTCGGTATTTGGTTGATAAATTCAGCTGGTACATATTTGTACATGACCATTTCCCTTATTATGGCTTCTTGTATCTTATTTTGGTCTTCTAGCTTAAGTGTATCCCATTGTCTGATTTTCTCATCAGACATGGTGCCAGTTGCAGCAATAGATTCAGCAACCTCATCAATTGTTTGATTTTTAAAGTTTTTCTTTGTTACATGAGGCTCATCATCTTTTGTGTCTTCTATGTCAACTTTTGTCCCGACTAATCTTTTTCTCCTCTTTGTAGGTGTTGTCTTCATAGTTTGTTCCTTTGTTTGCTTTGCTGGTTGCTTCCTCTTATAGGTACTTACTTGACCTTTCTTAAGATGTGTGGTATTGGTCTTATTAGTTTGACTCCTTGTCCTTTGTTTCTTTGTAGGAGGTGGAGGTGTATCAAACTTAGTTGCCTCAAAGTCTGATTTCTGCTCATTTTTCCCTTCATCGATGGTACCCTATTCATTGGTTTCCTCAGTTTGTTCTTGTTCCTCCCCACTAACTGATATAATATTTTAAGATTCTTGACCATCTTATTCTTCTTATTGACATTATTTTTTATTTCTAGGCCTCTTTTAATCTTTGACCTAGCCTCTTCATAGGTTCCAAACCTTGGTTGTTTGTTTTCAATTGGCTCATTTATCAATGCATCAATAGCATTGGTTTCTTGATCTATGTTGATTTCATAATCAAAGGGGCCTAACCAAGTTGTCCTTGGTACAACTGGTTTTATGTGGGTAAAGTCTATATCCACCATAAAATATATTTCATCCCTATGTTTTTCAATCAGTTGCTCAGGGATCCTTGTTCTTTCCATCATCTTTTCCTTGAATTCAAGGAAGTATACATTCATAACTGATTCAAAGTTATCTCCTAGTGACTTAATTAGTTCACTAATCTTTAATGTGACTGGTTTTGTGGTATCCCATTTCACTTTTCTTACTAAAGGAAATTATTCTTTAAAGTAGAAAAATATACACATGATAAGTCACTACTACATTTGGGGCCAAATTTCGACAGAAGTTTCTGACGGGTAACTTTTTCTTACGAATTTGGTGTTTTTTTTTTGTAATAGGCCCCAATGATGTCAGTATTTTGATGGGTGTTTAATTGACCATCAAAATTCTGATAGATTTGGGGTATACATTAAAAAAAAAGTGAAACAGCCTCATCATTTTCATTTCGATTAGAGAGCGGGAGAAAAGGAGCGACAGCTGAGCGCGAGAGAAAGTATGTGATTTCTTCATCTTTCAAGCCTCTGGCATCATATTTGAATGCATTTCATTTTATTGTTGAGGGATTTTCTCTCTGAAATGACCACATTCTACTGGTTTTGTGCCCTATCCAGTGCTTTATCTCTATTATTTGATGTTATTGGTGCTTGTGCTCAAGGATATCGATTCACTGTATTCAAATGTTTGGATTCACGTTTGTTGACATTACTGGCATATGTATTTAATGACACCATTGTATATTTCTATCACTGAAATGACTGCATTCTACTGGTGTCATGCCCTAGCCCATGCTTTAACTCCATTATTTGATGTTATTGGTGCTTGTGCTCAAGGATATCCATTTTTTGAAATGTTGACTATGGTTATCAAATGGACAGCCCGTGAGCTTCTAGCTAGGCGCCATTTGTATTGATAGCTTAGGGCATCAAATGTATTGTATCATTGATAGTTGAGACTTTGTTAAAAGGAAATAGGACAAAGAAAGATTTTTATTTAGTTTCTCTATTTTAATCCCTAAGTGGCTTACAACCCTAGAGAATTATATGCAAATTTACAGATCCAGTTGCAAGGTACATAGCAACCAATAATTCACAAGAAATCTGTGCATCCAATTTGAATAGAAATTAATATAATGAACTAGGGTCCTCCAATGGCCCAATCATCTGGACCTTGACTGTCCCCTCAACCAGTGACCCTTCAAAGCTGGGTTATCATGCAATCAGTGAGTGATCCTTCATTCTCCTGGTCTGCCCTACATCCAAACATATTGGAAATATAGAATACAATGATAATAAGTCTTTCACAATCCCCCTTCCCTCAAGGAACACTATCAAAAAGTGACCCTTCTTCTTATCAACCATATCCAATGTTTCATTGAAGTCACGACCAAGAATGAAGGTCACCTTACCCATACCATTCATGGATTCTGAAATGTTGTTCCAAACTCCTGAAAAATTTTCTATTGCTTCTTGTTGCTTCTTTAA
>MU227291.1:4409839-4435516 GCA_018584345.1 Thuja plicata
ACCTTCACAATTATCCCTTCTTTGGCCTCCACTCATTCCTCTTCTCAAAAACAGTTATCTAGAAACTTTGGATAGTGTTTCTCATCCATGCACGAAATGTGCTAGTGATCATATAAAATTACTTTAGACCTCTAGTATTTATGAGATGTACAAGTGTAAAAAATTTTTGTGAGACTGTGATCAATTTGTGCAGTGTACATAAATTCAAGGCGGTGATTATTCTCGACGATCGACAGGTAGCTAGGACAGTAGCTAGGACTAAAGATAACACAACTCAAGAGACCATCATAGGTTGTCTCTTTCTTCAGTCTATATTATTGATAGAATGTTTTACCTTTCATTAGCTCATCAAATCTAGGGATTTGAAATAATTTAATAGAATATTTTCATGACAACGTATATTATTTAAGTTGACATTGCACGAATTTATCTACTTCGTGCACTTGTATACTATGAAGATGGCCATGCTTCTTTATCGCCATCCTCATAGTCTACAAGTGTGCAAAGTAGATAAATTTGTGCAACACCAACTTGAATAATATATGTTGTCGTGAAAATATTCTATTAAATTCTTTCAGATCCCCAGATTTGATGAGCTAATGAAAGGTAAAACATTCTGTCAATAATATAGACCGAAGAAAGAAACAACCTATGATGGTCTCTTGAGCTATGTTAAATTTAATGTGCCTATCCATCAGTTTTTTGACAATTTATAATTAATTCTGACGGCAGCGCTATGCTTTTGACAGACAAAATGTTACAGAAAAATAATTTATGACATTTATTGCGACAATAATGCTATACGTTCGACAGGGAAACCTATTGGAGAAATGTTGCACAACTATCGCTCTTTCGAAAGTTTAAGTGTCGTAAATAGAAAAGTTTTGACAGACCCTTCGACATTAAAGCCATATCACTGACAAGTAGATCTGTCAGAATTTGGTGCAAACTATCGCTATTCCAACAGTACTAATGTTAGAAATATTTTTTTGACAGTTCGTTCCGACAGAGACAGTATATTTTTGATAGGTCTTGTTATCAGAATTCCGATGGATGAACCGCAAGAAATGCCATAACGAAGCCATTGTCATGTGCAAGTTTCTGACATGACATGGTGTCGGTAAACTGATGGGTATGTCTTCTGTCACAATTTCCAACACAAAAACACTGACGGACTCAGGTGTCAAAATTCTGACAAATGAGCATTGCAAATCTGACAAATGGCCATCAGAATTTGACCTCAAATGTACTAGTGAGTGAGTTAAACTTACATGTGTTAGTCTTTGCAGACCTAATTGTGTTCATGCTCTCATCAAGTTGTTTTAGTAGGATCTCACACAGATCCATCTGGATTCCCTTGGTCACTATCTTGTAAGTTGTTCTTACTGATGTTGATGATATGTTGTTCATCTTGCTTGCCTGAAATATCTTGTACCCAATTACATATGCACCAAATATCAGTTCTTTGTCTGTGATGGTGTTCACTTTCAGAACTCTGCTGTCCCATTCAACTTTTGTAAGATTTTCAACTTCTGGCCTGGAAGGATGCTTGTGAGCCTTAGGATTGTCAGTTATTGGATAACCAATGACACCATGAAGGACATGCTTAGTTATTTTTTTTGGTTGATCTAACCACAAATTCTGGTCATGCATTGTGCTAAGTACCAACCTAATCCAATCAGTTTTGAAGACCCTCAGGAAATATAGGGCATTTGTTATTCCCTTCACTTGTAGATGCTTATGTTCATCTTTTAGGTTTCCTTCTGCATCACAAAGCTTCTTGTAATCTTCACCCATCTCTAGATCACCTATTTCAGCAATCTTACAGTGAATATAGGACCTTACGTCCTCTATTAACAAAACCCTAGGTGGAATCTTAGAAAATGTGCTGGTTTCATCGGGTTACAATGAAATCTCCAAGAATATCTTGTATTTGGGATCTACATAGGTTCTATTCTTGATTGACCTAACCACATTATTCTTATCACTCTTGATCTTAGCGATTCTTGAAGTGGTTGCCATCATTTTTCAAGTTTTAGGGCTTTCTTGAAAAATAATGACAAAGTTCTTTCAGTTCCCTTGGTACTTACTTCAATCTGTGATACTGGTGAATGATCTATTTGGGGTGTGCTGGATTGAGTCGAGGTTTCTCTTCTTTCTACTCTTTAATCGCTCTATTTTTTCTCTCCCTTTTCTCTTCAAATCGCAGGTGCAAAATGAAGTGCTCCCGTTGAGTATTTATAGACTTTCTCCCTAAGTCTTTCATAAATGCTCAATGAATCGTCGGGTCATGAAGATGGAGTTTGTCGGTAAGACTTTCAAAATCATCATCAATGTTGTCAGGATGCTTTAGATGGCTATTAAGAATTTTTCTTTTATCGATGGATATCAATATTGTGTCACGACAACTTTGTAACTTTGCTTCCTTACCAACGGGTGTCGGGTTACATTAGCAACTTAGCTATTTTATGTGTTGACCAACAATTCTTGGTAAGTGTAGATAGCTCATCCTTTATATTCACTGATGATTTTTGGTATGTGTATACCGACGGGGTTGATTTATCAGAGTTGTAACAAGTAACATAATATGCATCTTTTTTTATGAAAATTTTGACTATGTATCAATTTGTATAATGGAACTGATGCAAAATATGACTTGGTGTAGTGTAGTTCCATACTTACTTGTTTAGCTTAAGTGGGGGTGGTGATGTCACTAAATCCATTGGATGGGGTGTCACCATTTGCATTTCTTGGTCCAGCTTCATCATTGCTTGAAGCTTTTCTCCACATTTTGTCTCTAGCCCTCCAGATATCTTCAATGGTGTTTCCATTGGGATATGTGCTTGTCTCTTTCATTTGGTCTTTGCAATATTTCTTGAGATGACCAACTATGTGATAGTGTAAGCATGCCATTACGGGGTTTGACCAGCCTCTAGACCGTTTGGTCCATGCCCTCATGCAGTTTGCAGGAATGTGACCATATCTACCACATGCTGTATAGTTTGTCCAAGTATTGTAGTCCCATACATATTGATTACCAATTTTTTTTGGTTGATAGGGAGTTTCTTGACCTTTAGGCTTCCATGCTTGTCTTTTCTTTTTCCAGCATTCAAGACTTGTGTGCCCATTCATCTTGCATGTAGGACAGTATTTGTCCATGTAGGTTTCTTTCTTTGGTTGATCCATTTTAGACTTACATTCATATGATTTATGTCCTTTCTTATTACATTTATAACAGAATCCTATGAATGAAGATGTAGATTTAGGAATACCTTTCATTTTGCCTTGGCATACATTTGATGTGTGGCCCTTCTTTCCACAGTGTTTGCATGTAAGCTTTCTTGGTCTTGGATTTTCATAGACATTCTTTGGATTTACTTGATTTGATGATTCTCCATTTTTGGTAAAGCCTAGACTGTTGTTGTTGTTGACTCTTCATTTTCCTTCAAGAAAATCATCCATTCTTTTATTTCTCTCTTCAGCCTTTTTGATAATTTCATTATGTTGTTGCTGAACTCTAACCTCATGCTTTAGTTTTTCATTTCCTTCTCTTAGTTCACTGATAGCCTGTACTCTTTCAATGAGTTCTATATTCATTCTATTTTCTTCTTGACTCATAAGAATAATTTGATTTGTAATCTCATGGTGATGCTCAGCATGTCTTTGAATTTATAACTCCTTCTCTTGTAGCTTCTTTGTAATCTTCCTTATGTCATCAATAGCTAGTGTTCTTTCTATTTCATCTTGTCTAGAAGAACTCATCACATCAATCATTCTTACCATCTAGGTCTCTTCACCAATTTACAGCATCTTTATTTATTCTATTAGATGATGATTGATCTCGTTTAGATTTGTGATATTCTCTTCTGATGTATCGATGCATTACTTGTATTTGATCTTGAAGATTCAAAGAAATCTGGAATCTCTTCTTCTTGATAATCTTTTTCATTGCTCTGAGTTGCCATACCTTTTCTCTCATTCAGGAGCTTTCTCATCTTGATTCTTGCTTCTTTATACTGTTCATAGAACATTTGTATCTCAAGCTTTTTGTTCTTAATATTCTTATCAAGTTTGTACTTCTCCATTGTATGATCTTTTCTCTTAAGCCTTTAAGCTTTCTAAGAAGAGACTTATCTCTGATACCAATTATTGGGATTAATGGGAAGTAGTACTGAGAGGGGAGGGGTGAATCAGTACCTCTAAAACTTGTAATCTTTTCACCTTTGATCATGAGCAATCATTCTTTACTGTATTATCGACCATTACTGATGTTCTTCTTATGCATGTAATATTAGTTCATTATCTTTAATTGTTTGCAACATTCATTGAAAAATTCATGAAAATAATAAACACTTAACACAAGATATGATATCGCAGAAAACTCATGTTAGGAAGTAAAAACTACGGTGGGGATGGCACCCACAAAACTTCACTATCTTTAGAATAGAAGGAGATGGTAAAGGCTTAAAATTGATCACTTCTGATGATCTACCCTATTAGGAGTATTAAAGTGGAGACCTGTTAATATCTACTCTATTAAGAGCTTTAGAAACATTGATTTAAGTGTGCACTCAGTTAAGAGATTTACAATTGGACTGTTAGGTCCACCTTTCTTGAAAGGATTTCTTAAGTGTACTACACTTGTTAGAATGAGTACATATGTTTGACCTGACTCTATGCAATATATAATTTCTGATCACATATCCATTAAAGCTCTCATAATATGAATATCACCTATAGTGATTGATGAATACCTTTTCTCTGCTCGTCGATAGCCTTTGTTCTTATTCTTGAAACAGATTTGTCCTTTTCTATCCTTCTACATGAATTCTCTTGTCTGATCCTTAGATTCTCTCAGTGGATACAATCATCATCGAACAACAACATGTTCAAAATAGATTGAACATCTATTTATACACGTATTTGACCTATTCTAGAATCACGCATTACAATGTTAACTCTTGATCCAAGGTTTACAACTTGACCTTGATCTTTAGTTTGCATGTTTAAATTAGATAAACTAATAAAAACAATAATAATTACATTGTTTCCTTTGCACATAATGGATTTAAAACAAATCAAGAAGCTAAATATATAACTTTAGTGATTTATCTGACGTGGAAAGTTAGATCCACTTTTTGCAGGATGTAACTGACTGTCGATTCTTGGTCATCAAGTTGAACTGAAAGTTTGTCAGCTTTCCTTTGTTGAACTGATCATCAGTTTCTCTTCATCTATTAGGTTCCTCTCTTTTTTGTTCCTTCAGGTTGCACTGTTGTTACCCGTCAGATTCCTTTATCCTTTTGTCATCGGGTACCACTGAATAGTGTTTGTCGGGATGCTTTAAACTTGGCAGTATCGAGTAACCTTAGCATCGGGTAGTGATGTGCCCTATTTGTCTGTGTAGTGTAAACCATGTTTTTCCTTGTATATACTAATGGAAAAATATAATGCCTTCAATATTAGCATAATTAGTAGGAAGATCTATAATTAAGGCAAAAGGGGGTCTCGCGTTAGAGCAACCCAATTTAGGGTGGTTACAAATACAAGCCAAAAAAGGGTCGACTAAACTATTTAATTGATTTAATCAATTAGTTATTTAGTTTAATTAAATATAAATCAAATCCAACCCATCTAATTCCCCTTATGGCTAATTTAATTAATTGTTTGAATTAATTAATTCCTAATTTCAACAAAGGGGACAACAAATCAATTAACTAATGAGAAAAGAGGATTGGAAGCACATGGATCACTCCAAGATTTGCTATCTTAGTAACTCAGTTAGCCTTTTCTATCGTCACCACCCATTTTTTCATCTTGTCCCCCTATTTGAAACCCAACTCAACCTCTCTCATCTAATCATGGCTAACTCAATCTACCCCCTACCCTTGGGGAAATCCTATAAATAGAATGCATTTCTTAATGCAAATCACCACTTTACATCTAAGATCATTTGCATTTTCATTATAGTCAAATCTGCATCCATTGTTTTTAGTAATTTGAATTCAATAACATAATTAGATTCATTTTGCATCACAATTCATCATTTTTGTAGCTTAATTTTCTTATTATGTAGCTTAATCTTCTAATGACATGTAACTAATTGAATGTTTGAAGATGTTAAGTTGATCACCAAAATGTAGAAAGATAATGCAAGACATTAAATCAGTTAATGAATTATATTGTCATTGATGTCAACTTGATATAATCTAATTGGTTATAATAAAAGTGGCAAAGACTTCAGAGAATCAGAGAGAAAAATATTATGCTTTCAGTAATGCATAAAAGACAAGCATTCACTAAGTGACTACAAACACCAATGGCTAGTGGAACCCAATGGATAGAGATCACTAAAAGTTAAGTCACAATGATGCCCGAGCAAAGAAACCGACAAGCATTATCGAAGAGAAGAATCAAATTCATTACCGATGGCCATAATCACAGTGTTAACCAACGAGAAGAACTTTACAGTGAAGCCCAAAGGAAAAACAACCCCGACGGAGAAGCCCGAGGAGAACTGGAGTGTTGACCGAAGCTAAAAGTTAAAACATTGAATTTACTGGAGTTCAGAAACAAAAAAATATCTAGTTGACAGAGCTAAAGATAGACTTAATTGGTTGATATCAGTTTTTTTATGGACAAGATAAAGCCAAAGATAAGTAAAAGATAAACATTTATTTTATTCGGAAAGAGTTTTCTACAAGATAAAATAGAAGTAAAGCTTTAAATCAAGATTGGCAAGAATTGTGGATCACACCAAGATCAAGACAATCAAGAACCTAGAAACAGTGATATCACGTCTATAAAGAGACAACTTAATTCATTATGAATTAAGGGGTATGAATGAAAAAGAGGATATTGAAGAGAAACTGATGAAGAACAACTTCATACAGTCCTAATCAATCAAGCTGAGGAAAGAGCTAGAGATTTCTACGCACACCGAGCAATAGAGCATAGAATCACCGGGTAGAAACAAAATTAGAGAAAAGGTATTGAAAAGATGTATTGATCAGAATGGTTTAATGATCTTACAATAGATGTGAAAATATGCAAGTATAAGCTGTATATGTGAATAGATCATATTATTTCAGTTTAACCATTGATTCAGAAAGTCTCTTAACCAAGTAGGATTTAAAGATCCTTTATATATTGAGATACATCTCAAGGAGTATCAAAAAGTTTGATCATGAAGATAACATGAGATGCCATATACCATTTAAAAAACTAGGGTTTGGTCATAGAAGGTAGCATAGAGATGCCCGATATCAAGTGACAAACTAATCTTTTAAATCCTCTAACAAGGTCACACCTAATAGAATGTTTGTAACCTTTAACAAGGTTGGCTCTTCACCGAGCTCACTTCAGAAGAGTGAAAATTTTGGGTTACCAGTCCCAAGTGGTTTTTCCCTTAACAAGGTTTCCACATTAAAAATCCATGTGTCAATGTGTTTGTGAGTCATTACTTTAGTGTTTTGCATTACACATAGCTAATCTAGATTGATTAGTATACTCTAAGTAATTTACTATTTTTCGGTAAATTGAAAGACTGCTATTCGATAAACATTATGAATAAGGTTTAATAGAGCACTCCAAGTAGTAATTATTTATTAAGTATATTTGAAGGCATACATCTTATAGGACTGAAGATAACAAGAGGCTTAATATTGTGGTACTAAGTTTTTGGGTTGATTAATTGAAATATTTTGAGGCCACTGATTCACCCCCCCGCCTCTCAGTTATTACTAACATCTTCATCATAGATCAAACTCTAATTCTAGTATTCTCACTTTAGGAGTGCTTAAGATCTAAGGGAATCCTTAGTATTCTTAGTTAGAGAGACATGAAATGATTTTAATCCTTTCAATTTGATATTTAACATGTTAGATATTTATCTTTGATCAAATTGAGTAGATTAATGTAATGTGGTGCAGGGCACTTCCTGCAACTTCTCTTTTAATGTTAGTTTGGTTATAATAAGGTGTGAATCCTTTGGATCACCTTAGTGTGTGCATGTTTGGGTCAATTTTGTAAGGTGAAGGACCCTAAGGTAGGTTATAAACCTTGAGGGTGCCTGAAACCATGTTAGACCAAGTTTAGTCTATTTTGGTCATTTTAGTCCTTAGGTGGAATTTTATGTTTTGAAGCCTTAGTATAGCTTCTTTTCATGTTTTCGATCACTCCCACACCCTTGGAGGTTGGTAGTGTTTCCATATTTCTCAAAATAGCAACTTTGACAAATGTTGCTAAAAAGATGTCTTTTTGCAAAATGTTGCATGAGCAACTTTTGCAAAATGTTGCATGAGGAGAAGAATGCCAACTAAAATGGAAACTACCACACTAACTTCTTGGAGATTTTGTAGCACCAAGATCATTATATTTGATGTCCTTATGCCTTTTAGGAAGGTTATAAGTCATTGTGTACGGATGTTGATGTTCAAAGAAGAAAATATAAGAGTTTTATGAGTTATTTGGTGCATGTAAGGCCTGGTATGGATTCATTTGGTGAAACCAGATGCATAAATTTGTGATTTTTTGAGTTCCTTTAACATTCCAGTTGGTTTCATTCATTTTTTTGAAGTTTCATAGGAGTTAGAGCTTTTTGTTTGGTCACTGTCCTAGAGTTCCTATTTTACTAGCTCTGCTCCAAAGATGTGATCCTAACTTGGGATTTATCAAGTGGATCTGCTTGGCCACTTGGGAAATACAAGTTAGGATCATGCCTTTTAAGATTCCAAAGGCTTAGAAACTCAATGATTGTTCTATTATTTTTAAGACAAAGTCCTAGGCTAATTATCTCTATGTAATTAGCCTAGTTTTTAAGTACAGTCACATGCATGTGAGCTATATGGTTGGAAAGGTTGAACCAATGGTGGATCTATATCATTTTTGGATAGAGTAAACTATCCAAGTCCTTGTGTTCATTCTCTAAACCCACCTTAGCCCACTTACTTAGTAATCTAAGCCTTACCTAGCTAATTATCCCTGTGAACTTTGCAAGAGTTTAGTGGTGCAGGAGTAGAGTGGAGTGTTAGGGTTTTTTCTTATATGAATCACAGTGCTTGAAATGACTACTTGAACACTATGCCTCCTAATACTGATTTAGATACAAGAAAAGCCTAATTGCTAAGTATTAGATAAGATCCTTCTTCATTTTTGAGCTCCACATATACTCAGGCAGGTTTTACCTCTTAATGATTACTGATTACACAGTATATATAAAAGTGGACACTGATTTGCTATGTATCTTTGTTAAACCAACTTATGAAACACCTTTCAAATGTTCAAGCACAACCAAATGAAAATCTTAACTAGACAAACTATGATTTTCAATATAGCAAGAACCAATGATACAAGGACATTCATCCTTCTTCCTTTTAAGGAGGGATAACCTAGTTGATTCACTCTCTAAGGAATCATCAAAATGAACTGTAATGAATACAATTATCTAGACATAGAGTTCAGATAACAGAATTAAAGATTTTAATATTTGAATGATTGTTTGATGAAGAAAACCACTAGACAAATCAAGACCAGTGCCTTAGCTATCGGGCAATAGAGTCAAACACACATGCATTCTCAGAAAACCATAAATCCAAACTCACAAAACCCAAGTGGAATGCCTTACAAACCACCCTTTTCACTTCAAAATTTGGACATTAGATTCATATACAAACATTCAATTCTCAAATTTTTCCCCTAATAATTACTCTCTCCTTGAAAGAGACTCAGAAACAATCTCACAACTACCTTGTAGCTAATGTATTAAAGTGCCTTACAAATCAATACATAAGAATCAAAGTCAAACATACAAATACATCATACAAGTTTTGAATAGGGATTTCCTTCATTCTTCATTAAAATTTATCCAGATATACACATTTGCAAAACAAAGAGACCAAAAAATAAGACTCAAGAGCCTGGAAGCTGCCTAGCAGCATGAATTTCAACATCCTCAGTTACAATGGAGAAAAAGAAAGATATAGGAGAAATTGAAAAACCATCTCCTTCACTGACACCTGTCTATTCCCAGAAAATATTTGCAACTGTTCAAACTGAAACTGCGAAAATCTAATTTTATTTTCCCTCAATTGGTCTACAAAATCATCTTCTTCATTTTGAGACCTTTCCGGCAACATATAATGCTCTATAGTTTGGACAAAATCTGCCCTCTGAATCTTTAATTCCAGTTTGCCTTCCTGTGCATATTTTTAGTTTTGAACTTTTAAATACTTTGAAATATTTAAAATTATGCACTAGTTCAATAGTTTGACTATTGAATAATATTTTATTTTAATACTTCAATCTCACGGATTCAATAGCTTTTAAATATCACTTTAAAACCTTTTTCCAAAAAGTGACACGTGGTAGCCTCTGATTGGCCTGCAGATCCACTGGGTACCATGTGTCAGAATGTGACACTTGTCCCAAGGGCTTAATGGCTTAATGGTTAGACGGTGAGCATCTTTCCATTAAGCCATTAAGAAAACCCTTAGATCCTTTTGAAGTTGCTCACTAGTTAACCCTTTGCCTTTTGTGATGAATTTAATCAAATAATTCTCATTAATTCATTATTTTCTCAGAATGCAGCAAAACATGACACTTGTCGCAAGGGCTTAATAGCTTAATGGTTAGATAGTGTGCATCTTTCCATTAAGCCATTAAGCCTACCTTTGGATCTTATGGAAGATGCTCACTTTTTAACCACTTGCCATTTGTGATGGATTTAATTGATTATTTCAATTAATTGATTATTTCCCCAAGATGCCCCAGAATGTGACACTTGTCGCAAGGGCTTAATGGCTTAATGGTTAGATAGTGTACATCTTTCCATTAAGCCATTAAGCCTACCTTTGGATCTTGTGGAAGATACTCACTGGTTAACCCACTTGTTGAAAGAATTTCAAAATAAAAAATATATGAAATTTGCACATCTCACCAGAATGCGCCAAGTGTCACCCTCTGATTGGTCTGTAGGTCCACTTAGCGCCACGTGTTGATTTATGATTGCTGCATTTGACTTGCGCCACCTGGTGCCTACTAGGCACCACGTGGCATCCTCTGATTCGCTGACTGATCCACTGGGTGCCACTTGTCTGCCATGTCATCATTATGGGTCCTGCCAAAATTTGGGCATCTTCTCTAGGCACGACTTTCAAGATGAGCTCCAAGCTCCTATGCACACTTGCATAGTGAGCTCTTTCTTCTTCATATATCATATTGTGTCTTTTTGGTTATAAAGTCTTTGAAATCCCATTGAGGGATACATGTGGGATATTGGGTTTTAAGTTTTTTAAAGCATTTGTGCTTTTTCGTTCAAAATTATGCAGGCCCCGCCACGCACTAAACCCTCCAGCCAAGGTGGTTTCCAAAATCCCATTGGCTTTACTTCACATTATAGTGGAAGTGCTCACATACATAAACATTTTACATAGGGCCCCATACTGCATGTGGGATAATGTATTTCCATTGAAACTACAAAAAGATTTCCTACTCTCCTACAGCCCTGCGCATTATTTTCCTCCATGTTTCATACTGCACTGGAAGTCTTCCTTGAGAAGATGCGTGGCCTATACTGGTCTTTCTTTGCTTGCCCCCTTTTTTCTTTTCTTCACACGCTGGATACTTCTAAGTCTGCGCAACTCTCCATATAATGCTCTCCTTATGCGTTGGCACTAAAACTGCTAACTGCATTGGTTTAGAAGCTTGTAGCCTCCTCCAGAATTTGAACATGCCCTATCTAGACTTCCACGTTTTGCATGGGCTGGGAAGAAGTTGACAGTAGTTGTGGAATTCGGCTTTACACCAGCGAATGGAACTGCTTGAAAGTTTCTAACATGTCTATTTAGCAAATCAATTTCGAGCATATCCTGCAATCACTACATTTCATGAAACGACATCTCTTTGAGGCATACTATCAAACAGTCACACATATCTTGTCTATACTCTCACAACTTCCATTTTAGTGTGAGCTAGGGTATGCTACATAGTTTGTTGAATTTGGCTTTACATCTGCCAATTGCATTTGCTTGAAACTCTCCAAAGCCTTTTCCAATCTCTATTTTATGCGCAGCTGGGAGGACGCTGGCAGAGGCAGGGAGGATACCGACAAAGGTTGTGGAATTTGGCTTTACACCAGCCGATTGCATTAGCTTGAAAGTTTCTATAGCCTTACAATTTTAAAATAATATGTAACCTTCTCCCCTTTCAAACACACACTCTTCCACTGTCCAGCGCATAACATTTTGCATTGATGGATGACCATGCTGCCAATCTAAAGTTCCCAATTTGGTACGGGTAGGGAGGTTTCCTTCAGAGATTGTGGGATTTGGCTTTACACCCCAATTTCATTTGATTGAAAGGATGTTGTTTAAAATAGTTTAACTGTTATGTATGCTAACATTGAAAGAAAAATATAAAGCTTGTGGATAATATTCAGCAATTTCTTCCAGCAAGGCCACAAGAATTTCTCCTTCATCTCTGTCAACAACTGCAAGCATCTGAGGTATCCAATCTATAAACAACCAACATGGTGTTCCCTTCATTTGTGCTTTGAATTCTGAATGAGTTTCTTTGTAATGACCTAGCATAGTTAACACTCTTGCAATGCCATGTTGAACTTGCATTGAATTATCCAACTGTACAGCCTTCATTATATATTTTACAATAATGGAGGGGTACACATATGAATGTGGTAGTCCAGTCATAGGATTCCCCTCTTTAATTTGAGATTGGACTTGGCTTCCCTACTGACCATATTTTGTAGAGGTGGGAAGCTCATCACAGAAGAATGCAAACTTGAGGAAAACTTTAGCAAGCCTTCTAGGTGAAAACAGGTTGTCTTTTTCAAAATGTCCAATACATGCAACTTTCCCCAACAAGCCTGAATATGCCATGTATTTATGACATAATGAGAAAAACCAATTTACAAGTTTCTTTTGGTTTCAATCTAACTGGCGGCCAATAAAATAACCTTTTATCATCTTGCGACTTGGTCTCACTTTCAACAATTGGCCTCTGGAACTGGCCTCAAAAACTGACTGATTCAAGTAACTGGAATGTGGCGCTGGGCACACGCATCCTATGATTGACATTCTTCCATACTGCAAAGAAGCAACTGATGAAACCCAACAGGTCCAAAGATTTTAATCGCCCAAGTCGCCTCTTTACAACAATTCTGCAAATTACCCTGTCCAAGAGCAATGAACTGCATTTGGTTTCGACTTTGAAAACAAGTCAAATGATTTCCTGAGGATCCGAGCTTCTGAAGATTGGAAGTGTGCTATATGGAGAATATAGATCCAGAAGGGTGCCTCTTGACAATTATCCAGGCACATTTGGCAACCCCTCAAAATTAGCCACTTGGAAATGCAGAGAACTGAAAACATATGGAATACCGATTTCTGCAAATGGAAAGAAACTTGGAAAATGTGCAAACAAAACCCTCAGGATCTGAGACCTGGCAGACTTGAAGTAAATTTTTCCTATAATTTAGGAAAACTATTTTCCTGATGTGACCAGTCACAATATTCAAGATATAGTCTCGCAAACAGGGCCTCCGACCAAGCCGCACAACTGATCTATATCAAATTATTTGAAACTACAAACGGAATCGGATTGGCAAACTGGACAAATGGATTCGTCATAACTTGGAAATCATCAAGATAGCACATTTCCATGCCTATAATACAGGGGAGCATTCAATTATCCATTCCATTTGACTGGGTGTAAAATTGTAAGACCTCAAAGTAGGTCATTCAGAAATCTGCATTCGACAGTTTGGCACACTGATAGAAACTGCAAATGGAAAGGGTTTAGAAAACTAACCAAATGGACTTGTTGTGACTTGAAGACGAAGACTCAAAAAGTATTTGACCTCTACAATGGAGTGTAAGAGGAATTTTTTCATTTAGGTCACAAGGTCAAAAGTTACAATCAGTCAAACAGGGCTACTCAGAATTCTGATCAATTACATAATTCATGACAACAGCAAACTACCAACTTTGAGGGGTCCCAAAACTAGTCAAAACACATCAAAATGACTTGGGATTTGAAATATAGGTTCTCTGATACACATAATCAACATCCCCAAAGTGGTGGGTCTTGAAACATTTCTAGGTGCAAGATATTCAAAGGCAAACTAGGCCAGTTACAATAGATTGACACTTGGGCATAAATACAGATTTTGACACGTGCCTAAAACAAGACATCACAGAATAACTCGAAAGTTGAAATTGACAAATAGGGATGTATTCATATGCCTAAACAAGAGTGATGAGCACCTTACATGCATGGTAGACCTCAGAATCTCATCAGGGCAAATAGGCTCAAAAAGCACTTTAGGGGGTCAAAATGCAAAATTTTAACATGGTACTTCAAAAACCCTTACTGCTTTTTTCAGTCCCAACATGGTGTTTTGAGGTTTTAGGGGTTTCAAAAACTCCATAAAGGGTATCTAGAATCTAAATAAGACTAGTCAGATCCTTTTGTGATAGAAATTTATGCTCGAAAAACCCTCTGGATAGGGCTATAAGAGAATCTAGACCAGTTAGTGTTTGACTAACCTTGGGTCTATAGAACTGAATCCATTCGTGGATTCTCAACCATTGGGGTCTAAGAAAAGTCTACCATCCCTTAGATTGGTTTTTTAAATCCTATGGTGAATATTTTCACTCTTAGGTTTGGTTTAGGTAAAGTGTCCCTAAAAGATAAATTGCAGAGATTGGTGTCTTAGTTTAGGAAGCCAAGTTGTGATCAAAAGAGTGATTTGGCCTCTTGGACAAGTTTCTATACACCCTAAGAAGGTAAGTGTGGGATTGGGATGCTTGAAAAAGAATTTTGAGGCAACTAGAAGAATTTGGATCCTACTTAAGTCTTCCTGCAGTGCACTCTGCATCATAATGTGTAGACACCCTAAATTGGTCCACCAAAGTCAAAGTGGTCTAATCAAGTCAACATCATGGATTAATTAGAAAATCTATTAATTAATTAAATACAAGCCAAAAAGGGGTTAATTAAACTAGGTAATTGATTTAATCAATTATTTATATAGTTTGATTAAATATAAATCAAATCCAACCCATCTAGTTCCCCTACATGGCTAGTTTAATTAGTTGTTTGAATTAATTAATTCCCAATTTTAACAAACAGGTCTAAAAATAAATTAGCTAATGAGAAGAGAGGATTGAAAGCACATGGATTACTCCAATCTTTGCTATCTTAGCCACTCATTTAGCCTTTTCTATCCTCACCACCCATTTTGTCATCTTGTCCCCATATTTGAAACCCAACTCAACCTCTCTCATCTATTCATGGTTAACTCACTCTACCCCTTACCCTTGGGGAAATCCTATAACTAGAATGCATTTCTTAATGCAAATCACCACTTTACATCTAAGATCATTTGCATTGTCCTTATAGTCAAATATGCATCCATTATTAGAGCATCATTACTATAGACATTTTTATCATCAAGCATAGCATTATAAATTCTAGGATTTTCATCATAAGTGATCATAATGGAGTCATTTTTAAGCATAATTAAGCTAGCATAGATAGAATTGTATCATTTTAAATCTTAAATTATCATTCTAGGACTATCACTCTTGAATGCTTAAGTTGAGAGCATCGCTTTAGCTTCCTTGATAGAGAGCCATGAGATTCTTCTTATTATTCATTTCAATTCAATAGATTCAATTGTTAAATTCACATATTTGGATTGATTATCTTGACAAACTAATCTCATGCAGGTATTTCTTATACACATGATGTTTCAGGAATATACTTTTCCTAGTATACAAATGGTGCCCACCATGGGGCAAAAGCCTCAATCTAATGGAATGTGATCTTTATTTGCTAATTTGAAGGTGTTTTTGTTGCAGATTTGAAAATGGTAGGTACGATAACACTTTGAAATTGGAGAAATGACGTGTGCAGAGTAAAGTTTCGCATTTACAGGATTAAACAACGCGTATATAATAAATTTCAATGCATTTGTAGCTTCAAATAGTGCTTACACGGCAAAGATCGACACATTTTCACATAGTTTTGACATGTATTAAATTTATTCTATCTCCTATCTTATATTCTTTCACCGCGTACATGGAGAAGTTTAGCGCTTACAAATAGTCTTATAGTGTTTGTCAACATTCTTACAACGCTTACAAGCATTATTTCAGCACTTAAAAACAATCTTTTAGTGCTTACTGTATGCACCCTAAAATGGTCGCCTAGACTATGGGCCCCATTTATCATTTTATCAATTTATCAATTTCCTGAATCAATGCTTTGGAATATTTTTAATTCAAATCAATTTCCTTGATCAAATTGTAATTAATTCTATTATTCAATTATTTCAATATTTCCTAAGGTTTGATCATTTTTATCTAATTAAAATATTTAATTTTCTTTTTAATTAAATAAAATTTATCTTATTTAATTAAAATATTTAATCTCCCTTTTAATTGAATAAAATTTATCTTATTTAATTAAACTAAATTTCTCCCTTTTAATTAAATAAAATTCCTCTTAATTAAATTCAATTCCCCCCATTTAATTAAATAAAATTCCTCTTATTTAATTAAATTCAATTCCTCCCATTTAATTAAATAAAATTCTTCTAATTTATTTAATTGAAAGAAACCCCTCTTTTAATTAAATAAATAAAAATCTCCACTTAAAGCACTTTATTTGTTGAAAAAGGCAATAAATTAAATAAAAATTAAATAAAAATCCATTTTTCTTCACATCCTCCTAAGTGGTGGGTTTTTGCCTCTTAATCTCAACCATTGATCAATTCCTTTTGCCTCTTAATCTCAACCGTTCACTTTTCTATATGTTGATGTTTATAGCTTTGATCAGATAAAATGATCTTAATATTATAAGAAAATAAATAAATAATATATTAATATATATATAATAATAATGGACATTACTACTATATATATATATATTAATATACATATTTAGCAATATCTCTTTATATTATTGATTTAAATAAACATCATCAATAATATTGTTATTCAAATAAAACAATATAAAATAATATTATATATGCATATTGATATATATAATAATAATGATATTATTATATGTATCAATATACCATATACATACATTATAGTTGATAATATAATACCGATTCACATCGGTTCGTATTAACACTATTTTTGTTATCCATTTGTAACAATTTAATTATGGTCGATTTGCATAGACAAACTAAACGGGAGGTTTAGTACTTTGATCTGCATTTAGACTAACACACCATTCATATATACGTACTTCCCGTGACTTGAGATATGTGCTAAACAACTCATGGTAATTAATGATGAGTGTTATTGGGTCATAAGTTTTGAAAGGACATGATAGTATAGAGTCATGTCTCCTTGACTCTATAATGGCATGCCTCTCAAATCATATATATAATCATTGGTTATTTGATAAGAAAATATATACTTGAAATGTACAGCAGTGAATAACAATACAGACTCTCTTCTTCGATGTGCAGAATTCTAATATAATATAGATATATATGTTTGTATATCTGACATAAATATATATGAATACATTTTGATTATATGTACCACACATTGAGTTAATATAGGGAAAATTTATAATCCATACATTCTTGATCAAATTTAACACTATATAAGGAAATCTCTCCTTCTCATTTGGTAATCATCAATCATCAATCATCAATAATCAATTAGCAATCATCTTTTTCATAGTATTGTTACGTTGTAGGTTTGGAGAGCAATTTTGGAGAAGGATTTGAGCACTTAAGCTTGGATATTGCAACTTCTCTCTTCTTGTCTCATTCTTCTTGCATCCATGGCTATTCATATAGATTAGATTCATGTTTATTTTCATAGATTAATCTTGCATTTGTATTTCCTTTCATAGATTAATCATGCATTGTTATCATTTAGATTAATTTCCTTTCATGCATTGTTATCATATAGAGTAGATCTCATTTTCATGCATTTGAATCTCTCATTTCATGGTGTACTTGCATAGGCACTAGCTAGGTCAAATCTGAGGGCCACCATTTCAAACCTTTGCACTCCATGACTAAAGAGCTATGGATCGATATTTGAGGCCTCATTCTTGAGCAATCTTGGATGGAATGATTTATAGAAGTGTGTCAACATTTATGCACACATTTTTTGGCACCCACCGTGGGGCATGATACTCCTGATTTTCCTCCATTTTATTCAAATCTCTGATTTTCTAATCTTTACATGGTTATTTTATTGAAGTTTTTCAAGCCTAACCCTAAAGTTTCAAATATTTGATCATATCTCCCAAATGGCTTGGAGTTTCAATCTAAAAAAATTTTTGCAGGTTGGTGACATATCAGAGTAGCTCCAGTAAAAAACTTAGAATTTTCTGAGAGTTTGTGAGGATTTCTTGAACTTGCTTGGATAAACAACAAAATGATTCGCATTGCATTAGATTTGAGGTATTTTGTTGATCTCTATAACATTTGGATTTTGGGAATTAAAATGAACATCTCATGTGTTTAGCTTGAGTGTTTCTTGCTTTCAGAGATCACATTTCCAAATTGGTGCTCTAAAATGGACCTAGATTTGTTTTCTTGCATATATGTTTTACATAGTAATTAGGCTCTATGAACACTATTTGTGGTGATCTTGAGAGAGTGGGCTTCATTCGCTTGTTTTACATGCGAAGCTCTTCTTGACGATAGATCCCCTTATAGGTAGGGAAGGATTTTATTTTTATCTCATTGGTCAACTTGGTTTGGACCTCAACTTTTGGCAATACTTTCTCTCTTTGGGGGATTGGTGTCATTTTTTGTTGTGTGAGCCTTGAATGAGGTGATTTCAAATTAGCGAGTCAATGAATCATGTTTGCTATGTTTTGGTGAGGTGAAGAGGCTAGAGGATTATGCTCTTTTCCCTTTTGGGAGAATCAAAAACTTGGAAACCTTGAATCTGAACTAAGTCCCCATGTGGTCCATATTGTGAGTCTTCCTTGTTAGAGAGGGTTAACCATAGTGGACATTCCCTTTATTGGGTAAACCACGTGGACGGAACCTCAAGCAGTAATAGCCATTTTTGCCATGGTAGTGACAACCGCTATATAAATGTCCTTGTGGTAGAAATCTCCATGGGTGTAGTTTCTTATGGGTTGTCAGATCTCCTCAGCAGCTCTTGATTGATTAAATTATTAGACTGTGTCAAAACCTTGGTGCGTTGGAATTGGATTTCACCCACTTGAGATTGCAAAAGTTGCAGAGTCAAGCCATTACTAAGAACCGTAGTGCAACCAACTTTTTCTTTCATAGGACTATGTGCGTGATTGGAAAACATTTGAGAACATACACAAGTAGCATTCTTGTGGAGTAGAATTACTATGACACTATCTATATTCATGTGCAAGGTTACTTTGTCCCTTGCTCATTGTTTGAAGACATTGATTGCTTGAACTCCCTGATTGTTGTCTTATGTTCTTGATTCATGATAAAATATGTTAATGCACCTAGTTGGTCAATTAAAATGAACAAATTTGAGTTCCCAAGTGATAAAAACTTCAATATATCTCCCCAAAAGTGCTATGACATGTTGCTCAACATCCAAATGAACATAAATGGTAACAAGTTGCACAAGATGACTCTTGGTCTTCTTTCTTCCACATCTCCCATGTCTTCCTAGTCTTCAATTCCCATTCTTCTCTTCTTATTTCATGCTTCTTCCTCTTCTTTCTAAGATCTTCACATCTTCTTGATTCTTTTCCTCTTATTATCTAGTCTATCTTCTTCTATTTTCATCTATTCTATCACTTTCATTCTTGATTCCTTCTCTTCTAGAACCATGGATCTCCGCTATCTCCTTAGGAAATGTCTCTTGACAATGGATGATATCACACTCATTGATGAACTCATGACATGTCATTCTTCTGGATGTTACATGAGTGATGAATCCATAGCAAAAATACAACAAAAATTGAGAGAGTCAGATGTCTTCGTTGAAGTCATGCACATGATCTTGTCACAACCTTCTTCCAAACACATTTCATCTTCTAAATCTTCTCATCATTCCTCACCATTACCATCTAAATATTATTCTTCTTGTAAATCTTCTCATCATTCCTCATCATCTAAACATTATTCATCTTCTAAGACTTCTCATCATTCCTCATCATCCAAACATTCTTCTTTCACTATGTCTTCACATTCTTCTTCTTCACGATCTTTTTATTCTTCTACTTCTCCCAAGAGTCCTGATTCTCTTCAAAATGCATACCATAATGATCAACGTGATAATCCTTGTGATACCTCTTCTGTGAAGAATGACACACCCATCTTTGATGACTCTAATGATCCCATTTATTGTAGCTATGATGCTTATTTTGATGATGCCTATTATGATGAAATACATAGACATGATTATGACACTTCTATTCCTAAGAGTCCTCCTCATCGTGTGCTTGTTCTTAATAAAGGGCCATCCTATTGGATAGATCATGATGGTGATCCATATGATTCTAATTTTGAAAGTTAAACTTTGATGAGTTTTATGAACAATACTTCGATGATAGATTTGAGGAAAATAAAGATTGTACTCTCAAGCAAGATCATGTTAATGATGAACCTTTGTTTTGTGATAATTCCCTTCCATCCTCTACTTCCTCCAATACCCATACATCTCCTAAAGTTGCCAAACCTTCCACAAATATTTCATCTGACAGAAGCCCTAATTCTTTTCATGCAATTCCCTATAGTTATCCTCAAGGGATACCTCTTAAAGAAACTCAAGCTAACCTTCACTTGGCTGCAAATACATTCAATAATGATAAAACTCAAGAGCCTAAGCCTTTATATGCTATAATGCCTACTTCAGCTAATCCTTCCCCATCTATTCCCAAGTCTCCCATACAATTCCAACATGCTTCTTTGTCCTTAGAAGTGGCTCCATGTCAAGAGGACTCTAAAAATAATAAAGAAAAGAACATAAAGAAAGATCAAGATCAAGAAACCTCCTTGTCATCCAATCCTCTTTATGATGACTCTTATCCATGTCATGATTCTTTTGATCCCTTACGCTCTTCCTCATTCATTCCACCATGTCTTAAGTCTTCTCCTAAGCAAGATCAAGTTGCTACTTACACCGTTGAGCTTATTGATAATCAAAATAACCTTACCACACTTGCACTTTCCAAAGATGATACTTCCATTAAGGTTATTAAAAATGGTGTTGTTACTTCCAATGTTGAGCTTATTTAAAATCAAGAGAAAAATTATGCACTTATGCTATCCAAAGATCCTTGTCAAGATCAAATTATTCCATCTTCTTCTTGCATCCATGGCTCCTCATGTAGATTGGATTCATGTTTATTTTCATAGATTAATCTTGCATTTGTATTTCCTTCATAGATTAACCATGCATTGTTATCATTTAGATTAATTTCCTTTTATGCATTGCAATTATATAGAGTAGATCTTATTTTCATGCATTCTGAATCTCTTGTTTCATGGTGTACTTGCATAGGCACTAACTAGGTCAATCTGAGGGCCTCCATTTCAAACCTTTTCACTCCATGACTAGAGAGCTATGAGTCAATATTTTAGGCCTCATTCTTGAGAAACCTTGGATGGAATGACCCATAGAAGTGTGTCAACATTTTAGCACACATCTTCCATCTTCTTCTTCTTCTACTACTCCATGTTCGCTTCAACTTTCTACTCTTCCTAAGTCTTTCCAAGCTTCAAAAAATCCTATCAAAGAAGGTGCTCCTATTCAAGATGTTCACTATCCTATTAAAAATCCTAATGCTCACTCTAAAGATGTTGATGTCCTTGATTGTCATATACATGTCGATGAACTTATTGATTATCCTTTTGTGTCTTTCTACGCCCATCCTTGGACCTCCTCCACTAATACTAAGGGCTTCAAATTTTCCTTTCATCTTGGGTACTTATGTCCCTTCACTTTCCCCTCCTAACCCTCCTAATTCATCATCCATCTTGGGTCCTTACATCCCTCCATCTCCTATATTTCCTCAAGATCAACTTAGATGCATACCCTTGAATCTTTTTCATCCATCCACCCATCTAAACCTGTCATATTCTTCTTCTTCCTCCACAATTCCCAAGTCTTTTGGAAGAAAGTTGAATATTCAATACAAGAAAAAGAATAAATACAAGAATCCATCTAAAAAAGAAGATCACCATGTCTCCTCTAATCAACATGGGGGCATAAATTCAAAAGAGATATCTAAGAAGAAAACTACAAGATAAGTATGGGTTCCAAAATCTATCATTGAAGATATTCTCTCTAAATCATCAAAAATAAATGAAAAGCCTATGACTACATGGATTCCAAAGTCTATCTTGAAAAGGTCTCATATTGAGAAACAAGTGAAGTTGACATTCAAGCTTCCAAAGGCTTCCACTTCATCTTCTTCCAAAAATATTCTTTCATTCCATGCGCCTAAACTGCAACCTCTATTATCCATTCACCATATTCCTTCACGTATTCTTTCATTCACATTTCCTTCATCCTCTCGCCACCCTTCAAGGTGCGTACTGACATTGATCTTGTCTTCCTTTTCGTCTACCCTTTCACAATCCTTCCATTCAATATCCTTCTCCCTTCTATCCTTTTTCCTCATTTGTCTATTCCTCCTATCTTCCAACCTCATTCGCTTTGCATAAAACCTTATCCTCCATTTTCCTTTTTCATCTTCCTTTCCCTATTAGCATCTTTGAGCATATCTTTTTGAATCCTTGGCATATCATGGTTTATCCTTTCAAGGAGAATTATCTAAAAAGCTTGCCTTCTTCCAAAAAATTCAAAAATTCAAAAACTCAAAAAAAAAATAAAAAAAAATTAAAGAGAAATAATTTCGTTCTATGGTGAAAACCACTCCCTTGTGGCACCTTGGATAAGTACTATGATGAAAACCTGGTAATCAGGCATCATGCGTAGTTCTTCTACATATTTTATCCATTTTGTATTCTCTCTTTGACCTGGACAATGTTGATCTATACATGAAAATTTGAGCTATCTTGTGAGCTATCTTATGATGATCTTTCTTTCATTCATTTCATGTTTAGCCTTCATATCTATCTTCCTCCATTCATTTTTGTCTATCGCTATCCTTTTCCCCTTTGGTCTTGATCTAATAAAAAATAAAAATAAAAAGAGTAAAACACGGTGCTATGAAGCCTCTTGACATGTCTACTCCTTTGGACTGCATTCTTTCATGCTCTTGCATTACGCTTTTGTGACTCATCCTATGTTGGCCTTTCATTGCTTGTCCAAATGTGCTTTACATGATGTTTCTTTTTCCCTAGCTTGGGTACTCTTGAGGATTTTTCCTTTGAGGATTTCTTCCCTTCATTCTCTTTCATTCTCTTGTCTTCCATCTCTTCCACCAGCTTGCTAATCCCTCTTGTCCTCCACCTTGCTAAACATTGGGATTGCACGATGTGATCTTGCTTGGGAGTTAGATGCCCATTCTGTCTGGGGCATCTGTTGTACATAATTATTGATCTTGAAAAAATCCAAAAAAAGGATATATTGTCAAATTTTAAAAATTAGAAAATGTCTTGAAAAAATGATCATCTTAGTGAAAACCTAGCAATAGGCGCTTTGATGTATCTTCAAAAAAAATTATATATTCCAAAAATTTAAAAAATTTAAAAAAATAGAAAAAGTGCTTTGGTGAAAACCTGGAAACACGCGCCTTGGTAGCAAAAAAATTCAAAAAAAATATTAAAAAATCCTGAAAAAAAAAGAAGAAGAAAAAAATGACAAAAAATGAAAAAAGAAAAAAAATTGTAGTAAAATCCAAGTGGTGATAACTTGGAAACGGGTGCTACTTGAGGCCTTTGCACCCCTGTTTCTTAGCGCATGACCTCAACACTTAGCCTTTCTACATCATGCCTTGTCCTTGTTGCCTTGGTCTAGAATTGGTCTTTGTCTTTGTCTAGGGGGCATAACTATGTTAGCTTTGGTCTCTTGGATGCATTAGTCTTTAGGACATCTCACAAACGGTGTTTTTTAATACCACTCTCAACTATATTTTTCAATACAACCCTTGACATCGAGTTTTTTTCAACACTTATCAGTTTGGTCTTACCCATTTTTTGTCATGTGGTCTTACCTGCTTGTGAGCATTTGATCCTTATCCTTGAAACTCAGTATCAGTTAACACACTTAAATTTTTAAACGCAACACTTAATGCTTGAGTTATGTCGTGATATTTTCTTTGTGTGTTGACTGTTATTGATTTTCGTTGAGTGTCCTTGTCTAATAAGTCTCTCTGTGATGCATAGCTAAAGGACTTGGGGCATGGGGCATGTTTTTATTTTCTTCTTGCTTTATTCTTTACTGTTATTACACAACCATTCTTTTGGTCATCCTGGCCTCTATGCCTTGATGCGAGCATAGTTTTGCTATATTAAATTGGGTAAGCTAACATCACAGTCATCTTGACCTTTATGTCTTTGATACTTATGTTAGAATATTTCCACATTTCAAATTTGATATACATCACATTCATATCTTCATAGTTGCACTTGTGACTAGTGATGGTTGTGTGATGTTTCCGATATAAATCGTATTCATATCTTCATAGTTACACTTGTGACTAGTGATGATTGTGTGATTTTACGATGTCCATTAATAATGGCCCAATGATGAAAATAAGCTCCTTTACAATCTCTTATGAATGATGAACACAAGATCCTATGTTTGTTTCTCTATTGCAAGTACACCTTTGCATTTTCATGTAGCTTGCATTGTTAGACCTCATGTTAGTTTGCATTTTTAGACTGCATTATGAGTTTGCGAGGGTTTCCTTCATCTTTCTTGTGGACTTTTAATCAATTGTGATCACATTATGATCTTCATTTCCTTATCTTCTTTCCTGATCTCAATCAAAATTTTCTATCTTAAACAGTTGATTAATTTTGGGGCATTCTCTTTCCTAAGGCTAATTCTCTTTCTTCTCTCCATTTCTTTTCACCTCTTTCAAACTTCTATCTTCCATTTGCTTTTACCCCACTTCTTCTTCTTCTTCTTCTTCTTCTTCTTCTTCTTCTTCTAATTCAACCTTGGGGCATAATCTTTCATGCCTTGGTTCTGTGATCCTTATATCTTTCATCTTACATCAAGAACCTTATCTTTAGTTTGATTTGATCAAATTTATCAATTTGATGTTTTTCCTCTATTTTATTTCAATTTCGATCACGAGGGGGCAGTACCTATCAAACTTCAATCTTTGATTTAGCTTTATCAATTATCTTAGTCTTGCTTGAGATTCTTATCTCTAACATGTCAATTACTTATTTCAGTGTTGACTTTGTCTTCTTCAATTGCGGTTATTTTTGTCCTGATGTGTTCCTGAATCGACCACACGTCTGGGTTGTTTTGTGATCCCAAGTCGACCTCACACTTCAACTGCATTCTTTGACTACATGTGTTCCTGAGTCGACCACACATTAGTCAAAGAGGGGCAAATGTATGCACCCTAAAACAGTCGCCTAGACTATGGGCCCCATTTATCATTTTATCAATTTATCAATTTCCTGAATCAATGCTTTGGAATATTTTTAATTCAAATCAATTTCCTTGATCAAATTGTAATTAATTCAATTATTCAATTATTTCAATATTTCCTAAGGTTTGATCATTTTTATCTAATTAAAAGATT
>MU227291.1:4438042-4454790 GCA_018584345.1 Thuja plicata
TCTTACACCTCTTACAAGATCCTTCACATGTGTACTTTAAGTACACTTTGACCCATCACATCCAAAGTTGCTCACACATGTGTGAGAAAAGTTAGCCTCTTGCATGGCTTATGTGTCCCTCATGTGGAACCTATGTGGATACCATATGAGCTCCACCTCATCCAAGCCCTCTCTCTCTATTCCAAAAAATCTATAAATAGAGGTCATTGTCAAGAGCAAATCATCTCTCATTTATGCATTATTATCATGCTAGTTTAGTGCTATAATTTCTTAGGGCATTTCATGTTTATGTTTTTTAAAATCTAGAAATCACATCTTAGGCATAATGATGAATGAATCTAGTTCTTAGTTTTACTTTGATCTTGCATAACATTTTAGCATAGTTTGCATCTTCATTCCAATCATTTGGTGAATGGCTTGAGACAAGTTCTTCATACTTGTTCTTGAGCTCTTCACTATCCATTAGCCTGCATTATAGTTTCAATCCATCAAAATCTAGTGGGATTATGATATTGTGTTGGGAGAGCACACCCACAATTCTCTAAGACCAAATCAACAAGGCTTGGGTGCACTTATTTGGCTCATCGGAGGTTGTGATGGGATCTCTTGTTGTTTTCATAGCATGCTTCTTAGACATGTTTAATGTAGTTTATTGATTGTATATCTCTAACATTTTCATGTCTGAGCGTGCTCCCAACAGATTAGATTTCAGAACATACATTTTGGCACACCCGGTGGGACCCACGTCCCTATTTTCTAACGAGTTTATGCTTTTTTTGTGATTCTAGAAATTTTTCATGTAGACCCGTTTGTGCACTGATTCTATCGTCCACCTTTCTAGAACTTCATCTGCGCACATAGACCATCATCTTTGCTTGTTATAAAAAAGACCTGTAGTAACATTATTTTAACTATTTTTTATTAGATTCTAGGCTTTTTAAATCTTGGGTTTTTGACAGAGTGATGCTTTTTAAGAGTTAAATGTTGATTAATTTGTTGCAAATTTTGATATTTATGTGTATTAAATCTTTTTATAACAGAATCTGACTATCTTTTTTATTCGGCCATCTGTGTAGGTTAATCCCTATCCACGTAGATCACCGTCTACGCAGATCATCATCTGCACAGATCATCATCTGCGTGGATCACCGTCTGCGCGGTTTTCCTGTGATTTGTCATGTTTTTCAATATTTAAGGATCAGAAAACTACTAACAGTTTCATGCAGGTTTCCTTGAAGTTTTAACAGATTTTTGGGAATAAACTTGTATGCTTAATCATTGGTCTTTGAATGTATGTTGCTTAAAATAAATGAACCTCATCCAATCTTGAATCCATAAGGGAACAAACTTCACATATCTTGAATGACTTAAAGCAAATCAACACACTTTTACAAGCTTTCCTTTTTGCTGTGTGGGAAATGAATTGAACTTGCATGTTTAATCACACTATTGTATCTTTTTCTTAGGTAGAAAATATGTAGTTGCTTTAATTAGGTTTAATTTGGAAATGAACTCTTCTTAGTGTGTTTGAATAAGTATTTTTCAACACTTCTTTTGAGGTATTTTGTCATTAGATTAGATCCCTTAAAATGTGTGACGCTATGATTAAACTATAGTTGTATCCTTTCCCCTTGCCTTCGTGAAACTTGGGCGAAGAGAAATCTTAGCTTAATCAAGCTTCTAGAGAGGCTTGTCTAGAGGGTGCGCTTCCCCTTTAGAGGATGACCTCAAACCGATAATCCCTTCAACCGGTATAGAAATAAGGTGTGACCCAAAGGTCCACTTTGTCCCTTCAAGCTTGGGTGGGTCATGTTCAATGGTAGTCCATACTGAGTGAATATCCTTAGCATATTGGCATGGTTGAACTAGATACTTAAGTGTCTCATGCTGTACAAACCAATTGCGGGGATGCCACGAACCTTATTAGCAATTGTAACTTAGTAGCCTACCTAGTTTACCTTTGAACAGTGAATTATTATAGTGCAAAGGGAGGGAATATTCTCCCCCCAAGATTCCCATCATACGTGTCCTAGGGTATTGTGTTGCAAAAGAGATCTTCGTAGCATGATAAAAAATACCTGGTAAAAGGAAAAAATACAAGTGCCCTGCCGAGAGTGACACTAATGTGTGAGCTAAAAGACTACCAAGAAATGGGCCTATAATATTTCATGCGAAGCCAATTCCGTAAGGTAGCTACTATTTGAACTATCTTCATTGTGATAAACCAAGTAAAAACATAAGTGGCTTGAAAGAGTCACTTGAACACACACAAACAAAATATTGCAATTGTATCAAAGTTCCCCAAAGTCACATTTTCTTGTATCCATCAAGGTTGCTTTGTCCCTTGTTGGATTATTTTAAAGACACATGCTTGTTATTTTTCTAGTTTGAGTGTGCTAAAATTAGTCCTTGCCATTGAACAAATTTGTCTAAAATCAAAACTAAAGTTCAAAATCTACCCAAAATTTCAACACACTGCCTTGACAATAGTCGACCATCTTCGCTCTGAAGTTGTCATCTGTGCAAATCACCATCTGCATAGATCGTAATCAATGCATATCATCGACTACGTCTGAGACTACTATCTCTGCTTGAAAACAGTGAGCTCCAAATTCTACTGAGACATTCAAATTTTGGCCTTCTGTAGGACCCTTAAACCATTTTTCCCAAATCATTCAGTCATTCAGTCAAAATCAGATTTTTCATATGACATGACCAATTTCAAGAAACATAAGAAGGTTAAGCTTCCAACACCTCCGGTCTATAGAGAACAAAAAGAAACTACTCACAAATCCAAAGAATACCAACACATTTCCATGTGAATCAAGCAAGAAATTGAATATTATGAGAAGATTGACAAGATCATGTACAACAACAAAATCTACAATTTCATGGCTAAGTATCCTATTAACCGTGCTTTTGTCACCATTGAGAAATACAATTAGGCAGCCCTCTTATTTCTGTTTCCTCAAAATTCTTCCATCATCATCCAACATCATTTCTTCTCTTGGAGCATTAGATCAAATCTCTTCACAATCAAATCAAATCAATCCTGTTAGGTTGAAAGACCTTAATCAAAGTATTACAAACCTTCATCTTCAAACAAACACAACATTTCTTATAAACCCTCAGTCCATCTCAAGTAATTTAAATCCCTTAGTGATGCCCCATTTTTCTTGAGAGAACAAGTCCATCTTCAAGTAGAACAAGTATCACTTAAAATCCTTTTGTGTTTGTATCATCACAAGGTTTTGTCATGCTTAGGTTTTGTTCCAAAAACCTTTAAATCAATCAATCCTTAATTAAACATCAAGCAATCCAATTTGATCAAATCAAATCAAATCTAGAATCAAGATCTTTGCTCCATTTCATTTCAATCTTACACCTTCTTGTCTTCCATTCTTCTAAGTCCACCATTTTATGGTAGTCACTCGATCCCAAGCTAGAAACATGAGGCGTGCAACACTCAACACCGCTACCTATGAAGTGAACCCTTTTGGCAGTCAATACTTTCAAGGCACTGAAGTACAAGCTGAGGAAGTTCCCAAAGAAATTGAGTTAGTAGAACAAGAAGAATGACCTACCCAAGTGAACGACTTCCTTAGTGATCCTTACAACATGGAAATGGTTGAGAAAGCCATTATGCAAAATAGCGATGAAATATTCTTGAATATTATTCAAAACGGTGTCATAGTGCCCACTAACTTTGATGATACACTCCTTACCTGAAACATCACCAAAGTTGTCACTGCTACTACTGTAGCCATGGCTTCTACCTTGAATGCTACATCATCACGTGACATCGGTAAAGGACCTGTTAGCGAACCTTCCACGTCCATACCTACATCAACACCTGTATCAACAATCACATCAGCACCCCAATGGACACAGTAACAAATTCAACAAATCCTAAGTGCTTTGCCAAACAATATTGCACATAATAGCACTCATGCGATGACAACTCAAGGAGCAAGTGCTTATGTCAACAACATAGGGCAGATTTCCATGCCTTTGCCTACATCATCTCTATTTCAAACATCAAGTATGAAGACATATGCAACCAACACATCTAGAGCTTATCAATATATACCTCCTCCTACTGTTGGTATGACCTCCATGGGATTTTAATCTGCACGATTTTGGGGAGGTGAAGCTTATGTGCCACCATTTATTCTAGAGAATACTCCAGATTTCTCCCAACAATTTAATGAACTCAAAAATATTGTACATGGTTTACAAAATGGGTGCAAGAAGGAGTTTTATTTTGAAGATATTTGTTCCTATCCATTTGATAATTCTATCACAATGCAACCATTCCCACCAAACTTTGAGATGCCTAAATTTGAGAAATACAAAGGTGAAACATGTCCTTACAACATCTCAAAGAGTTTTACATTGCATGTCAAGAAGTTGCCTATAATGAGAATTACCTAAAAAGACTCTTCACTAGGAGTCTTAGAGGTGCAGCTTTGGAATGGTTTATGGCCCTTCCTTATGGATCAATCTCTACTTTCTTTGATCTCATAGAGAAATTTGTTGGACAATATTCGTATAACATTGAGAATCAAGCAACACTCAGCGATTTGTGCAATACTAAACAAAAGAATGGAGAAACCTTTGCTAGTTTCTTACAACGGTGGAGACATATTGCAAATTGCATGCCATAGAAAATACTCGATATTCACTTAATTGATATCTTCACAAAGAATTTGATCTTTGAGATGTCTTTCCAAATGAAAATGGCTTCACCTAACACCTTTGAATCCCTTGTCCAGAAGGGAAAAGATATTGAAGATGGCCTTTTGCAAAGAGGTAGCATAAAACATTATACTCCTTCCAACAATGATAAACCAAAAATCTGGAGTAAAAATAAAGGAGTTGTCAATGATGGAGTGACTGATGCCAAGCATGTTCAAACTGTTCAAGCGTCCAATAATAACAATCAAGACAATCACAACACAAACCAAAATCAAAATCAAAATCACAACAACAATCAAAATCAAAATCAGAACAATCAAAATCAGAACAATCAAAATCAAAACAACAATCAGAACAACAATCAACAATCACACAACCAATCATTCTTGTTGCCTCGCAAAAACTACAACAATAATAATGACAATCGGCAACGGTGACAATTCATAGCATTAGCAGAACCCCTAGACGTGATCTTTAAACAACTTGCGGATCAAGGGATGATAATATATCCAAATACTCAGTCTTTCAATGGAAATCAACCCAAGCCTATTTGGTATAGAGATAATGAATATTGTGATTATCATCGCATCAATGGACATGATACCAAGAAATGCATGAAGCTTAGACACTTTGTGCAAGACCTCATCAAGGATGGAAAAATTGAAGTTGAAGGTCAGAATGCATCCTCATCTAATGCAAAACTTAAAGTCTACAATCAGCACTTCCCACCTCACAATAAAAACAATTCATGCAACACAATCCCATATGATTACTCTACCAATAATATCATAGGCCATGATCGAACATGTGGGAGTCTAGAAGAAAATGATATCTTTGGGTTTGACACTCTTTGTGGCCGCATTAAAGAATCTAACACACATGTCAACACCATAATCCTCAAAGCTGCTAATTGTAATGCTACCACACACAGAACCAAAGTCACTGTCCAAGCTGCTAATAAACCTTCTACATCTACAAATCCACTAGCTGCACTGTCTACCACTACTTGGCCTACCTCGTGCTATGACCTATTGTCCCAGTTAGGAAATATGCCTGCACAGATATCCATTCTAGAGCTCCTAAAAACCTTGTCAATCCACAAAGAAATACTTGAAGATGCTCTAAATGAATCCCGTGTCCCTGAGAATATCAGTGTCACACAATTCTAAGCTATGATCAGGAACCTAGCTGCACAAGAGCATCTTTTCTTTACTGATAAGGACTTTCATGGTCCCGACCTTCATCATAATAATTCCCTCCATATAGAAGGAAAAAACATATCCACAAAAATAAAGAGTCCTTATAGATGGTGGATCTACTCTGAATTTGTACACATTAAAGATGATTCATAATATTGATCATTCTGAGGACCTCCTGGATGTAGACAAGCGAATAAAAATAAAGGCCTATAATGATAGAGAATGAGAAAGCAAGGGCTTGATCATGCTACCCTTACAAGTGGGCCCAGCCCTGATTAAAACTGTTTACCATGTACTAGATCTAGATCTACCTTATAATATCTTGCTAGGATGACCCTGGATACACACTATCAAAGGTGTACACTCTACTTATAATCAATGTCTCAAGTTCCCACATCATGGTAGAGAAATCACAATTCCTATAGCTCCTAAGCCCTTTCAATATTGCAAGAGACTGGAAGGAAAACAATCTAACTAATGTCCATTGAATGAGTTTGGTCAATACTCTAATCAAGAAACCCATGTTTCAAATGCTCCCTTAGTCCTAGAAATGACATCAGAAATACCAGCTGATCAATCCAAAGGAAAGGAAAAGGTTACTAAAGACAAGGCTTTTGCATCTAAAAAAAAGGCCACCTTTATAGATCAAGGCATGGGAGAATAGAAATTTTAAAGTGCTCTATGCATTGGGAAACTCCCTTTGTCTCCAAAGTCTTATGGAGGACCATCACCATTACCCCCCACTAAAGACAAAGCACGGATGCATTGCAAAACAACCACTTTTGAACATTGGGGGTCTTTATCAGATGAACACATGGCATACAATGTCCTTGATTGGCTCTACAATGATGAAGAAGAGCAACCTGTAACTTTCCCCAAAGGAAAGTATCCCAAGGTTACTCCCATTGTTGAAAGAATGGGATATCATGGTACTGGTCTTGGAGCTAATGAAAATGGTAAGAAGAAGATCATAACAGCCAATGGCTATCCTAAAGGACATGGATTGGGTTCCATAGAGACCAAGACTAACTTCGCTAAGTATTATTGTTTAGCTGCTTGAGATTAAAACACTGAAGAAGAGTTCTTCAAAATTCCTTTCCACTATGTTAAAGATGACCTTGATGAAAATAACCATGTCTTCACTATCACCCAAGCCAACCATTTATCCCCTCGTCTTCCCCTTGAAAACCCTGAACTAATTGACTGGGATCAGCAAGATTCACCACCAGCTTTGGACATTTGCAATTTGAATGAGGTAGTTTTAGCCCTCTTTGGATAGCCTACTTCAAGCAAGCAAGCCTACTTCGATAGCCAGGTCAATTCTCTTACTCACAAAAATGATAATAAAGATAAAAAATGAAAAATGAAAAAGTAGAAACATCCCATGGTGAAAACCTCTTGCAGGCACCTTTGGATGAAGAAAAAGATAAAATAAATGATGTGTCCTCTAGTGAAAACCTTTCTAAGGTGTTAGAGGAGGGAGAAGCTAACCTGCCATTTATATCACCAGAACTAGAAGTGTCCTGTATGGTCATCGAAGACACTATCCCGATCAACTTGGGCACAGAAGAAGATCCAGACATCACCTACATTGCAGTTTCTCTCAGTGATTAGGAAAAGAAAGACATGACAACATTCCTTCATAAACATAAAATATATTTTGCCTGGACTTACAAGGATATGCCCAAGCTTGATATAGATCTTTTCATGCACCATCTTGCTGTGGATCCTAGTGTAAATCATGTTAAACAAAAACTCCACAAGTTTCACTGGTAGTCAAAGTAGAGCTTCAGAAGATGTTGGATGTTGAAGTAATCAGACCAATAGACTATCCTAAATGGGTCTCCAATCTTGACCCAGTAGGCAAGCCTACTGGGGGCATTCACATTTGCACTGATTTTAGAGACCTAAACCTTGCATGTCCTAAGGATGATTTTCCACTCCCAAATATCGACATTATAGTGGATTTGACTGCTAGACACGAGATGTTGTCCCTCATGGATGGCTTCTCCAGTTACAATTAGATTAGGATAGCACTAGAGAACCAACATAAAATCACATTCACAACACCTTGGGGTACCTTCTGTTATCAGGTGATGCCCTTTGGCCTTAAGAATGTCGGCGCTACATATCAGAGAGAAATGACTACTATCTTTCATGACCTTTTGCATGTCATCATGGAAGACTATGTAGATCATCTTTTGGGAAAATCTAAGACACAAGAATCACACATTCCTATCCTCACTACCATTTTTGAGTGATTGGAGAAGTATAAGCTATGGCTAAATCCCAAGAAGTGTGTCTTTGGAATACAATCTGGTAAACTATTGGGATACATTGTGTCATGACACAAAATAGAAATGGATCCAAAGAAAGGGAAAGCAATCCTTGAGATGCCACCACCCAAAACATTGAAACAATTGTGTAGTTTACAAGGAAAACTACAATCAATCAAAAGATTCATGTCACAACTGGCAGATAAGGTGCATCTATTCTCTCATCTCCTGTGCAAGAATATCAAATTTTAATGGGATTTCATATATCAAAATGCATTTGAGAAAATAAAAGGTTATCTGGCTAATCCACCTGTGTTGGTACCACCTGTTGCTGGCCATCCTCTAATTTTGTATATATCTGCTACAGAGGTCACTTTGGGAGCCCTTTTGGCACAATTAGATGATATCGGCAAAGAGCGAGCAATTTACTATCTTAGCAGGACTCTTATTGGTTATGAGTTGAATTATTCCCTAATTGAGAAAGCATGTTTGGTTGTTGTTTTCTGTACACAAAAACTATGGCATTATATGCTCAATCATAAGATTCATCTTGTTGCCAAAATTGATCCACTGAAATATCTCTTGGCACGTGCTGCTCTCACTAGTCGTACAACAAAATGGGTTATGATCCTTAGTGAGTTTGACATTGTTTATGTGGATTGCAAAGCTATCAAAGGACAAGTGATCAGCTAGCTAAAGCACCTATTGATGGAAAACATCCATTGATCACAGACTTTCCAGATGAATCTGTCCTCAATCTTTCCTTGACTACCCCATGGAAACTTTATTTTGATGGATCCTTCACTCAGAAAGGATAGGGGGTAGGAATCTTGTTTGCTACACCAAAAGGGGATCTCATCCCTAAATCCTATAAATTACAATTTCCTTGTACCAACAACATTGTAGAATATGAAGCCCTTGTACTTGGACTCCATCAGGCCATACAATGGAAGATTCTCAATTTGTTGGTGCTTGGTGATTCACAATTTCTTATCAAACAAGTTATGGATGAATATAAAACAATGGATGACAAGTTGCTTCCCTATCGTCGTACAATTAAAGATCTCAAAATGCATTTCACTGATTTGATCTTCCAACAAATCCCCTACACAAACAACAAAGTAGTAGACACCATAGCTACTATTGGGTATTTGATCACCATGCCATAACACAGTACATGGTGTGAGTTTCTTGTTGAGAATCTTACGGTCCCTGCCTATGACAAACCAAATTCTAAAATGGTGTGTGAAATTGCTGATCCTAACTCCCCATGGTACCAAGAAGTATATTCCTACCTTCGTGATGGACATACCCCACTTACCTTAACCCCTAATCAATGTAAAACCTTCATTCGCCACACTTCCCGATACACAATCCTTGGTGATACGATTTTTCAAAAGCATTTTGATGGAACTATTTTAAGATGTCTAAATTCTAATGAAGCACAAACATCCTTGGAGGAGGTACATCAAGGAATTTGTGGGACTCACTCTAGTGGACTTATTTTGGCCAAGAAATTGTTACACACTAGATATTACTAGCCTACTATGGAACAAGATGCTTACAACTATGTGAAGAAGTGTGTGTCTTGTGTGTGTAAGAAAATACACCTTCATGAAATTAAGATTAGAGAAAAAAAATCTATGGAAGGATAATACAAAACTAATCTAAAGAATTGAATCTAAATCTATATCATCTCATGGTTCTCTATCCAAGCTTTGTTAAGAGAGCTCTCAGGCCTAATCTCTCTTAAGGACAATCCTAGAACGAGATATGTATGAAATTCAATGCTCAAATATAGCTAGAATGCTTAAGAATGCTTAGAAATGCTCCAAGATCATGAAAGATATTAGCAAATGCTCCTAAAAATGATACTAAATGATAATGCAAATGCTAAAACTCTCTCAAATCTCTCAAATGCTCCTCAATATGCTCTCAATATTGCTATAATAAGGATGCTTTTGCACTTGAATTCTTGAATTCCAAACACAAAGGAAATTCCTTGTATTTATAACATTTTCCCAAGGGTAGGGGGTAGAGTGAATTGATCATGATCAAAGCTTGGTTAAGTCAAAAGCTTTGAGGCATTTTCAAATGGAGGGAAAGTTTGTTGGTCTCAAAGATATTAGGAATTAAATAATTCGATCTTTTAATTAAATTAGCCATAGAAGGGTGATTGGGTTGGATTTGATCCTATTTGATTTGAACAATACAATTGAAAAACCAATTGCATAATTTGATTAATCCCTTTAGACTTGAATTTAATTAATTGATTTCATGATTTAATTAATCTTTTAAATTGATTTAAATTTTGTCCATTTGATTTGCATTGATTAAATGTTCATTTGAGGATATTTTGAAGCATTTGGCTGAGATTTATAGTTTGGAATATTTGAGGTACACCTGGTAAATTTTAGGTGTCTACAAATGCCCCTCTTTGAAGTGATGTGCGAAGCGCATTGATTCAAAGAAAGCTTGATTGTCATGATCATTGAGCTGATACTGATGAGCTGATATGAAAACCTAACATGAAAACCTGGATATGGAATGTCGATATGAAAATCCTGATATGAAATCCGATATGAAACCCTGATATGAAACTTTGATATGGAACTTGATATGAAAATATGATATGGAACTCCGATATGATACTTTGATATGGAACCTAGCTGATTAAGTTTGAAATTTTAATGCCCCAGATTGGATATGAAACTGATGCATAATCCCTGTTTGATGATATGATGATGCCCCCTTGGAAATGGAATCATCGTGATCGTAGGTAGAAGATTTGTGATGAAGAAAGTGAATAAGATAGATCAAAGATGATAACATTTTGGATAAATGACAATGTGAACAGATGTCAAATAAATGCCCCAGTGAGCAGAATAGGTAAATTAGGGTTGCCTAGGTTAAAAAATCTCAGAAAATAGGTTAAAATAGCTTAAATAGGTTGAAAAACCCAAAATTACTATTCATTTTCAATTTTCACTATTGAGATTTTGCTATGATCCTCTAACGATTGATAGCAATGGTGGTCCCGATCTGAGAGCACAGAATTGAGCAAGCATGGAGATATCAGAGACCACTTGATTACGAACCTCTGGTGAGTGGTCTGAACCGTCTGAATGCATTTATTGCTTTGAAAAATTGCATTTATTACATCTTTTACTGCTTTTTAGAATAATTTGTAGCCAAATGCCGCGTAGGATAGATTAAGTGCCACGTAGGCATGCCAAAAGCCGCGTCCACACTACGAAGAGCCACGTACATGAAATCCTTATCCGCGTAGGAGTCAGGGCTAAAATGCATCCAAAAATAGGGTATATTCCGCTTAAAAAGTCCCTTTTTTAAAAGCTGGGTGTGTTGATCAAAAAGCCACGTAGGCTGATAAAAAGTCGCTTAAAAGGTAAACTGCCACCTCCGCAAAGTAATGAACCGCTTTTGAAGATTTAAAAGCTTCCTGGCCAGAAAATCTGCGTACACTTAATTAAGTGCCGCCTACCAGTAAGGTGAAAGATGAAATCAGTTTGATTGATCGTCCAGATGACTTAAGTAGATTCCAAGCTAGAAAAAATGTTCGTAGGATGGTAGAAAAGTCATAATG
The DNA here is from genome assembly GCA_018584345.1 of Thuja plicata. Classification (NCBI taxonomy): domain Eukaryota; kingdom Viridiplantae; phylum Streptophyta; class Pinopsida; order Cupressales; family Cupressaceae; genus Thuja; species Thuja plicata. Next base: position 4,449,820 of record MU227291.1, read on the forward strand.
ATGAATGTTTGATAGGTCAATCAGGTATGATTAAAAATTATTACAAATTGTCCTTGTGTCTCACGATTTAGAGGTTAGGAGCAATAAGTTGATACACTCAAGTTAGAGCAAAGATAGATTTAATTTGTTGTGATTGACTTAGAATGGTTCATCAAGAGAAAAACTAACATGACGCACTTTGTCTCAAAATGTAGGAGCATTACTGCAAGTTGCGGGTGCGAGGAGTCATGATGTGGATCTTTGATTTAGTATATGAGCTCATGCCACCAGAGCGGTGTACTATTGATACTTGCGGTCTTAGTTTCCTATTAGATCTCCCTCGGTTTTAGCTGAACCAAGGTTTATTGACAGCTATGGCAAAGTGATGGCACTCTGACCATAACACCTTTCACTTACCTCTTGGTGAGATGACGATTACACCAGAGGATGTATATAGACTTTTGAGGATCCTGACTCATGGAGAGCGGGTATATTATGATTCTATTTATGATAGAAGTGTATGTAGATAGGTGTTTGGAGATAACACCACAGCAGATGATTGTATCACTTGGGCGTACTTTGCTTCATTCCCTACCCTACCAACATTATTAGGAGCTGTGATAGGAGGGTTATTGTTGCTAGATAGGTGAGGGCGTGGTTTTGCATTCAAATGGGGCCAAATTATTAAGGACTTGATTGCACATCTATGGAGGATGGATTGGGGTTCCTGTGTGCTAGCACAGTTATATCATGATTTGCATGAGATTGTGTATCGGTGAAGTGCAGCGATTTTTGTAGGTGCAATGTTACTACAGTTATGGACATGGGAGCATATCCCTATCACTAGGCCAGTGTCAGCACAGATCTGGGCTCGGGGTTACCCATATGCATTTTTATATGATGGAATGATTGTCTAGCATCGTCTGGGCAAGGTGGATTATTGGAGATGTGCGATTGATGATATTGGTCAGGTGGTGTGGCAACCATACTTGCAGTGCGAGAGGTGGAGAGACGATGATGATGAGTTATCATACATGTTTTCTCCTCGATGGATGATAGGTAAATCACCATTGATTATTGAGATATTTTGTTGTGGTAGACTATTACGCCAGTTCGGTTAGATGCATGACATGCCACAGGGTATGGCTTTATAAGCTAGGGTTCAGGAAAAGAGATCGATGTGGGGTGCATAGGTTGACTACCAGGCAGCCTATCTTTAGATAGATCAGCTGGGATTCATTGTTTGGGATTTACTACCACAGGTTGCTGATGCAGGGATGTCCACGGAGGTTTATAGATCCAACAGTGCCTATCCCAGATGTTGATGAGCTTTCTAAGGATGATGGAGATGGAGATGATGGTGACAATGGTGGTAGACCACGTCAGTGTAGAGTGCAGAGACCTCCAAGAGTGCCACGGGTTCAGAGAGCAGGGCCTCAGATGAGAGGTGGACATGTGAGAAGCCAAGGTGGTGGCTTCATACAGCTGAGACAGAGAGTAGTAGTGGCACAGGGACCTCAAGGTCAGGCTCCTTTGAGAGTAGATGTCGATTGGGCTAGGTAGAGGCATAGATGGGTTCAGGATGCTAGACAGGTTCCTGGGCAGATACCACAGGTTGACCCACAGGTCAGCACCATACAGGTTATTCCAAAGGTTCCTTTAGCTCCATAGGCACCATAGGGTCCTCCAACAGCACAGGCTCCAGTTATAGATCAAATAGTACATGATGTGTAGAGGTTACAAGCTGGTATGACGACAGTGATAGCCAAATTAGATCAAGTCACAACTATGCTGCAGCAGTTTTTGGCCACTCTGGCTTAGCTACCGACCAGTGCAAGAACTAGTCAGGCACCTCCTGGTACATAGGATAGAGTAGATGATAGAGGTCTTGATGGTGTAGGTGGGTTAGGCATAGGTTTGGATGGATCAGCTGCCCCTACTGGGTGATGAGACAGATATGGACCTAGGATTGTGTATCATATGTATTTGTAGATTTGGACTTTGATGTAGTATTGATGTATGGATTATGCTATAGACATTTGATGGACTTTTATCTGATGATGATCTTTGATTTCTCTTTTGATGATGTTTATGAGATTTCCTTTGATGCATGTCTATATGTTTCTATGATGCATTTATTTCTATTGTGTAATGAATGCAACTGTCTTAAAGTAGGACATATATAAGTGGATGCAAAATGATTCAATTTAACTCTATATGTTTTTTTGTTTTACAATGTATGGTTTATGCAATGCAATGAATGCAATACTTAGTGCTGATGGTAAATGAAATGTATCTATCTTTTTGTGTTTTTGAATGTTTTCAATTTAATTTATGATATGCAGTTCTAAATGATGATATGAAAAATGATTAATGATTAATGTATATTTTTCTTGTTTTTCCCTTGATATGAATGTATAATGAATAATGACTAATGATAATGAATGCAAAGGAAAATCTCATGTTGAATGACTTGAAACCATTAAATTGATGAAGTCTGATCAACCCTTTGTCTACCCCCTTGAACTTGGAAAAATGCTAGAAAGACAAAACCTTTTGAGAACTAAGCATTTGAGAAGGCCAGCTAGAGAGAAAAATGCAATTAAACTAACATGAATGCAACTAATCTAACATGCACGAAGCAACTAAACTAAACATGCAAGATGCAACTAAACTAAACATGCAAGATGCAATGCAAATAATTGTCCTTGAGGTTTGTGAATGGATTGCAAACTGAGATATATTATCATCATAGAGCGTTGTGGAACTAGGAGTCCATACAATTCTTACTGGTGCCACTGCGACCATAAGAATATGAATATGAATTTCTCACATGTGGTAACCCCTTTTTGCGAAACCAAGTACAACCCTCACTAGTTGGGAGACTGATGGGGAGGTCACCTTGCTCTCTGAGAATCCTACTCTTTTCTAGGAATCTCACTCTCCATGACTGAATCAGATCATTCATGCACCTTTCTCACTCTATCTCCTTTCCTTACAAGTTACCTAGCCGGACCATCTAGCTCGCCTAGGACTTGTTTCCAACTCTGACTAGTCTCTCCTCAGTTCCAGACACAAACCCAAAACAAGAATAAAAATACATGATGGGTACCTTTTGACAGTCACATCCCATAAGCCTGATCATGAGAGTCAAAAGGTATCCATTAAACTGAAATGAACTTAGAATACTACTCTACTGAAGTTTGTACACAACAGAAAAATATACAGAACACACAGAACACACAGAACACTCTTCTTTTATTGAAAAACTGCAAATTACAATGTAATCTCAAATCTACTGTGCTAGCCTATTCAATCTCTAAGTTCTTCAACAACCAACCCCTCAATGGTTCCTTCCTCTCTCTTTCTATCCTCAGCCTCTTCTTGGTCTGTAACCGTTTTTAGGTTTTCTGTCCGCCTGAGGAATCTCAACTGCCTCGGCTCTTCATCTTCCCTACGTAACTGTCATCAGTCTCTTTCTCTGCATGGTCGACGACGTGGATGACATTCTTCCCTGTGGCATTCTTTTGGCATTTTCTGACTTTTCAACTCTTTCTCCTTCTGACACATCAGTATGTTTGATCATTTGACTGTTTTAGTTCTTTATCGCATAGTCGCGAATGAATATCACCTTTTATGTCTTGTTCTGCGACTGAGCAATTACCTGCTCGTCGCGCTCTCGCTATGCATTTAACTGACTTGTCTTTTCCTCGGTGACTGAGCGATGAGCTCATGTCGCGCACCTGCAATGCATTGTCCTGAGCTATGTTTTATGCTGCGACTGAGTGATGAGCTCAAGTCGCATACCCGCACTGTCTTTTCATGAGCTATTATTTACTCTGCGAGTCTGCGACGCACATTAGTCGCACACTCGCAACTCTTTCTGATGAGCTGGACATTCATTGGCGACCCTGCGATATAGTCAGTCACGCACTCGCCATACTTCTACCCAAGCTGCCATTTCCTTCACGATTGAGCGATGAGCTCCCGTCGCGCATTCGCGATGCTTTCATCCGAGCTGCCTTTTTCCTTCGCGACTGAGCGATGAGCTCCCATCGTGCATTCGCGATGCTTTCATCTGAGCTGCCTTTTTCCTTATGACTGAGCAATGAGCTCTCGTCACACATTCGCGATGCTTTCATCTGAGCTGCCTTTTTCCTTGCGACTGAGTGATACACCGTAGTCACGCGCTCTCCGTGCTTTTCACTTAACTGCCATTTCAACCGCGATCTCGCGACACATAGGGTGTCGCTCACTTGCACACCATGACTCCCTGTTCATCTTCAGCGACTGAGCGATGAGTTCACTGTCGCACTGTCGCGATGTTTTTTCACTAACTGCGAAATGACTCGCGAGCTTGCGATGAGCTCCTTGTCGCATTGTCGCGCACTGTCTCTTCTGCTAGCTGTCTGCAACTGAGTGACTAGTTCCTCATCGCGCACTCACTCACTAATAAACTTGACACATGACTAGCTCGCGAGTGTGTGATGCATGATTTGTCTGCTCTCCACTGGCTCTGCGACTTTGCGACTGAATGAAGAACTGTTCAGGCTTAATGACCAGGACTGAAAACTAACTATGATCTTCTCCTTTTGATCACTCAGCAAAAATTGCTAGGGTTTTGAGCTGAACCCTAGGGTGCTCTGCACCATACTCCCCCCCTCTGAGAACGAGAAGTTAAGATGAACTAGTCAGCAGCAATGCCGATCTAATCCCTTTCTTTCTGCATTCTTCTTCATCCATCCATGTAGCTTCTGCTTCTGGTAACCCTGACCATTTTATTAGGTATTCTCTGTATACCCTACGCCTGGTTGTTTTCTGAATTCTAGAATCCAGGACTTTCTCTGCCTGCAACTTGGACTTAAGCTTCACCTGTATATCCTGAACATCTTTTCCTATCTCCCTCTATTGAGTACTTTCAGGTATCACTGGTCCTCTGTATGGAATCAAATCCTGCACATTAAAAATAGGTGACATTTCTAAATTGTTAGG
>MU227291.1:4472360-4526526 GCA_018584345.1 Thuja plicata
TATGTATGAAATTCAATGCTCAAATATAGCTAGAATGCTTAAAAATGCTTAGAAATGCTCCAAGATCATGAAAGAAATTAGCAAATGCTCCTAAACATGATACTAAATGATAATGCAAATGCTAAAACTCTCTCAAATATCTCAAATGCTCCTCAATATACTCTCAATATTGCTCTCAATATTGCTATAATAAGGATTCTTTTGCTCTTGAATTGTTGAATTCCAAACACAAAGGAAATTACTTGTATTTATAGCATTTTCCCAAGGGTAGGGGGTAGAGTGAATTGATCATGATCAAAGCTTGGTTAAGTCAAAAGCTTTGAGGCATTTTCAAATGGAGGGAAATTTTTTTGATCTCAAAGATATTAGGAATTGAATAATTCCATCTTTTAATTAAATTTGTCATGGAAGGGTGATTGGGTTGTATTTGATCCTATTTGATTTGAACTATACAATTGAAAAATCAATTGCATAATTTGATTAATCCCTTTAGACTTGAATTTAATTAATTGATTTCATGATTTAATTAATCTTTTAAATTGATTTGAATTTTTTCCATTTGATTTGCATTGATTAAATGTTCATTTGAGGATATTTTGAAGCATTTGGCTAAGATTTATAGTTTGGAATATTTGAGGTACACCTGGTAAATTTTAGGTGTCTACACCTTGTCAGCAGCACAGTGATTTGATACACATCCTCTCCCAATCCCTTCAGCCCACCATCACCCCTTGGCCCTTTTCACGCTAGGGTCTTGACCTCGTTGGCTAGATTTTCCCTAATTCTTCCAATGGCCATAAATACATCCTTGCTTCTATTGAGTACTTTACCAAGTGGGTCAAATTTGTTCCTCTCACCTAGACCACTGGAAAATAGATTTCAAAGTTCATTTTGAACTATCTTATTTGTCGCTATGGAATTCCTCAGGATATTGTTATTGATAATGGAGGACCTTTCAAGAACAAGGATGTCACAGAGCTATGTAGGAAATTCAGCATTACCCACCATACCTCTTCCAAGTACTTTCTGCAAGGCAATGGTCAAGAAGAGGCTACGAATAAAACCATCCTTAGAATCCTCAAGAAAATAGTCGATGAAGCTGGCCGCGATTGGCACCTTCACCTCAACCCTGCCCTTTGGGCCTACCGTACCTCCATTCAAACCCCCACTAGAGCCACACCCTTTGCCCTTGTTTATGACACTGAGGCTATTCTACCCATCAAAATTGAGCTCCCTTCCCTCAAAATTTCTATCAAGAATCTGTTGTCCGAAGAAGAATATAGAGTTTCCCACTTGCAAGAGCTAGAACTCCTGGATGAGAGATGCCTCAGTTCCCTAAACCACCTCTGCTTGTATCAAAATTGCCTTTGCCTTTAGTTCAACAAAATGATTAAACCTCGTGAGTTTGAGGTTGGTGATCTTGTCCTGCAACACAATATGAAGAACCTCCAAAACTGTGAAAAGCTTCGGCACTTATCAGATTGCGTCACCAGAGGAGATCTGCTCCTTGATCCTATAAATATTGTACATCTTAAGTGCTTCTATGCTTGATCCATCTGTAGTCCATTGTACAGCTAAAAATTATCAAAATCCAAAAAAATCAGAAAAGCAGAAAATCCAAAAACATTCAAAAAGAAAGCAAAAGAAAAAAAATCAAAAATTCAAAAAAGCATAAAAATACAAAAGCTTCAAACCGTATCAAAAAAAGCAATAGAGTAAGAGAAATAATTTTTTCCATCTGTGAAAACCACTTCGGTGGTGCAATGGATAAGTACCATGGTGAAAACCTATTTTAGGCACCATGTGTAGTCAGATCCACCATCTATTTCCACCATTTTTTCCATACTACCTACGTCACCTTCCATAATAAAAGTCACTACCCATATCTGTGTAGGTAGTTCCTTGACCATTTTTCACCTCCGCAATAAAATCGCATTCCTGCACAACTGAGCTTACCATATCAACACTGATCTTTGTTCTAGACACAGTGACCACAAACATTTCTACCAAATCAGAAGATAGATTGACTTTCCTAATGATCATTCTATTCACAAGCAATTGCCAACAAATTATCATTTCTATCAAATCAATCTCTGGCCCATCAGGGTGCATCCTTCTGGTGTCGGCTGTTCTATCAATTCTCACATCTAATCTATTCATAGAAAGAACTTTTGGACTGAATGACCATTTGGTCAGGATGCCTTTTTCTAATTTTATCTTGTGTTTCAATATGGCCTTATTGTGACGGCCTTGATCTTTTATATCTTGGTTCGTTATGATGAGTACATAGTGGAATACGTGTCATTTGTGGTATGATCTGCTTGTCATAGATTGTTAGTGCATTTATGTTTTGATATTTAGTTATGACTATATATGCCTCACTGGGGGCTTGATTCATGTATCTCAAATCCCTAAATAGATCTGGATGTATTGTGTGTCCTCATGAGTAACATTTCATAGGACTCATCATACCTGATATCTTGCATTCTTGTTCCTAACAACCTATTTGTTTGAGAGTCTAGTCCACGCAAAGGAACCATGTCACTTGTGCTTTCTAGCACATGGTACATAACTCCTTCTGAAATATCAAACTAGGGTGTGCTCTCCAACATTAACACGGTATAAATCCCACTATCATCATAGTTAGGATTACATTTTAGCTAGGTTATATTTCACTTTATTTTTCTCTTGGAAAGGTTTCTATTTATTCCCCCTATCCAATCACCTAAGTCATTTTATTATACCTATTTGATACACACAAAAATAGTGTCCTCATATGTCTCACACCACATTCATTCATTGGGTTAATTTCATTAAGTTCATTCATTAATCATTAATTCATTATAAGTGGCATTGTTACTTTATTCATTACTCATTAATCCTTATGGTTACATATAGTTCCATTATCCATTACATTCATTATTATCATTGCATTATTAAGTTATTAAACTCATTCATTTTAGGTTCATTACACATTTACATATTATTCATTTTACAAATCACATGTACATTTACATTTATTTACCATCACATTGCATCATTACATGTAAAATACATCCATCTATAAGCCTTTACATATCACATCTAAAATATACATATGTGTCCCATCCCTGCATCACAAATAGGTCAATCATATACATTCATCTCATCCTGCATGTCATTCATAAAACATCATATAAAACATATAAAATCATAACACATCCATCCTTCATAAACATCACATCATATAGCATCATAAATAAAGTTCATAAAGTCCATGTGTATATATCAAAATAACTATCATACATAACGTGTCGCATAGATCATACAAAAATGTGTATCAAAAATGGTCTAAGATGAATCATGGTGGTGGCTATGATGGTCCTGCACCACTACCTGGACGCGGTGGTAACCCCGCCAATGCCTGCAATCCTTGCCTTGTGCTCTCAGTATGTGCTCTCTTTGAGTATGCAAGCTGTCATAATCCCTCTGGCACTGCATTGTGATAGAGACCCATATAATATGTGGCCTCTCCGCCCAACATCTCTCTATGCTGCAAAAGCGTCTACCAGCACCTGTCCTAGACCTGCAGACTTGCCTGCCTGACGAGCTATCTCTCACTCGGCTTTGTAATCCTCTTCCCATCTCCATGCTAAGTCTTTCTCTGCTGTCAGAGCTACTATCTATGCTGATATAGCTACGATCTCCTCTATATCATCCCCTCCTATCCAGCCATAGTGAACTCCCCGCTATCCACCTATGCCTATAAAAGATCTAAAGCTCTCTGAGAACTATCCCCCCAAGCTGTCTCTACTGCCAGCTCCCCCTATACTTTGGTCAGCTCTGTCTGCAAACTACTAGATGTAGCCTACACAGTCACTAGTAAACCTTGCAGCCTATGGATCTCTGCCTGTGCGCTCACCTCAGTCGCCTGAGATGTCGCTAGCAAGCCCTATACCCTGCCCATTTCTTCCATCCTTCTTCCCGTTCACCGCTTTGGTTCCAATTTTCCTCTATTTCTTTTGGACACGCCATGCAATTGGTCTACTTTCCCTCTCTTCCTACCTTTTTCGAGAAAATTTTATTAAAAAATTTATTTTTTCCTATTATTTTCTTGAGGGGGCACACTCATCCACTCTCACTACCTTAGGTTTTCCTAACCTTTCTGGGGCATCTTATTTTCTTTTCTTTGACCCGACGCTACTTTAGATGCCACATCAAAGAGGGGCAAAATGTAGACATCTAAAATCGTCCCTATATTAATTTAATTAATATTTCTATAGTATTATAATTGATTTTAATTAATTAATTATATTTTTTATATTCTTCTATTTGTTTAATTAAATTTATTTATTTAAATAGTATTTAAATTTAATTTAAATACTATCCCCTCTAATGTATTAAATTTTATTTATATACATTACCCCCCATTAATCCCTTTTAAATAAATCTTTAATTTATTTATTCCTTCACATGATTTAATTCTACCAAACCACAATTAATGTAAATCTAATTTGGATTAAACTAATTTGAACCTAGATCCTACCCTACCTCACATCACTCTCACCAAATAGACCTATTTATTAATTAACTAAGGTTAATTAAGCTAATTTCTTGATTCCTACTCCAATTAGTCCTAATTATTTGCTCACACATGTGTGAGCAAATTTCTAAAAATACAGTTTTCCAAATAATCCTTATTTGGTGCCAAAAAGGTTTCTTACACCTATGATGACACCCTCTTACACTTTCTAAAAGTGTCTCATTGGTCCAAAACTCTTACACCTGTTACAAGATCCTTCACATGTGTACTTTAAGTACACTTTGACCAATCACATCCAAAGTTTCTCACACGTGTGTGAGAAAAGTTGGTCTCTTGCATGGCTTATGTATCCCTTATGTGGCACCTATGTGGATGCCACTTGAGCTCCACCTCATCCAAGCCCTCTCTCTCCTCCAAAAAATCTATAAATAGAGGCCATTGTCAAGAGAAAATCATCTCTCATTTATGCATTATTATCATGCTAGTTTAGTGCTATAATTTCTTAGGGCATTTCATGTTTATGTTTTTTAAAATCTAGAAATCACATCTTAGGCATAATGGTGAATAAATCTAGTTCTTAGTTTTACTCTGATCTTGCATAACATTTTAGCATAGTTTGCATCTTCATTCCAATCATTTGGTGAATGGCTTGAGACAAGCTCTTCAGACTTGTTCTTGAGCTCTTCACTATCCATTAGCTTGCATTCTAGTTTCAATCCATCGAAATCTAGTGGGATTATGATATTGTGTTGGAGAGCACACCCACAATTATCTAAGAGAAAATCAACAAGGCTTGGGTGCACTTATTTGGCTCATCGGAGGTTGTGATGGGATCTCTTGTTGTTTTCATAGCATGCTTCTTAGACATGTTTAATGTAGTTTATTGATTGTATATCTCTAATTTTTTCATGTATGAGCGTTCTCCCAATAGGTTATATTTCAGCACATACAAAGGTTACTTCACAATCTCAACCACCTAGACAAAAACATCAAGACAATAATACCATGGTTGAGAATGAATGGTCTAGACTAACAAAGAAAATTCAATCTTTTCAATCACAAATCAAAGACCTAAATAAATAAAATGAAGTATCATCCAAAGAATACTCATTAATATCAATTTTTCCTTTTCTCTTTAATCATTATCTAGACATGCATCTATTCTCTTCAAACAAAGAGGCATATAAGAAATAAAATTCTAGCTTTAATCAAGAACAACTTTATGACGATCCTATCTTTGATCAAGAGAATGAAGAGGAAGTTACATCAGATTCCATCGAGAGTCTTGTCTATCAATCATATGAAAACAATAAATCAGATCATCATGATCTTGAATCCAACATCTCTTTGGCAAATAAAAGTGAATTTAAATGTCCATTGGATAGAGCATTTACTCCTTTTGGAAAATCTTATGAATCAACTTTGGAAGAACTTCTTGAAAACAATCTCATCACATTACCTCAAATCACTTCATGTGGATTTGTATTTTTGAGCAACTATTGTTCATATCATAACATAATGAACATGAAACTTCATATTGCATGGAGTTGAAGCATAAAATTCAAGATCTCATAGATTATGATATAATACAAATTAAAAATCTTAATGAAGAGAAAGATACTATTCTCAATCAAGATCTAACTCATGAACCTATGTCTAGTAATGGTTCTCCTTTAGCTTCTACATATTCCACCATTCATTCACCTCTTAAAGTAGAAAAGATATCCAAATCATCTCCAAAAAAGCAATGAACATAATGATGATACTTTCCATGTTGGCTATGTCTACCCTTAAGGGCTACCTCTAAAAGAAATCCAAGATCATTTACATCTTGCTATAACTCTCTTCCATGCTTCAAAGAATTTAGATCCCAAGATTTCATGTTCTGCAATGCATATCATTCCTACTCAAAATGATCCTCTATTAGCCCTTCAATAATCCCCCATGCATATACAAACTCCTACCTTGTCCTTAGAAGTATCTCCATGTCAAGAGAGTAATCCAAAGTGTGAAGAAACATGTATCAGTAAAGATCAAGATCAAGATGCTATCCATTCCTATCCAATATTTGACAAAGGTCCATATCCATATAGTATCAAAATGATCCCCTCATACCCTTTCATTTCTTCCAAGATGATACTCTTCCACCTCAAACACAAATTATCCCTCCAAGCCTTATATCTTGTCCACTTCCCAAGAAAGATTAAGATATCCCTTCGACCATTTACAATGAGCCTATTGAAAATAAAGAGCAAAGTGTCCTCTCTACATCATCCAAAGATACTTGTCAAGATAAGAGTATGCCATTACCTCCTTTTCATGATCCTTCATGTTTACCTCAACCACCTATCATTCCTTCCAAACTATTTCATGATAATAAATCCCCTCAAGCTTTAGTTTCTCCTATCAAAGTTGTTCCTATTTAAGCTACTTATGAGCCTATTGGTATAAATATAAATCTTAAAGATGAGAGCCTCAACAATGCATCTCACTCCAAATACGTTGATATACCTTTCACACCTTATCTCCCTCCATTCAAATGTAACCATATGCCTTCAACATCCTCCAAATCCAATCTTGGTCCCTATATCCAAAAGCTAAAGCCTTCATATCTTCCATCCATATTGGGTCCATATATCCCTCCATCAACCATGCCTACCATTTCTATCTCACCATCCAATATCCCATTCACATATCAAGATCAACAAAGGAACAAATACTTGAGGAATTTCCAAGAACCTATCCACATGAACCCTCCATACCATCCCTATCCTTCCATGATTCCCAAACCTTTTAAAGCAACTTGGATGTCAAACAAGAAAATTAGAAATCCAAGAATTCACATATGTGTAAAGATCAACATGTCCAATCTAACCGACATGTGAATACAAAGAAAAAGGAAATATCAAAGAGACCACCAAGATCCATCAATAAAAAGTAAATAACATAGAGACCGCCAAGGTCCATTAAGAAAAAATAAAAATCAAAGAGAAAGTGGGTTCCAAAATCCTTCATTGAGGAAATGTATTCAAAATCATTACAAAAGAAAGACTTGCACACAAAATAAAATCAAAGTTGAAATTTAAGCTTCCAAAGGCTTTCACTCTATCTCCTTTCAAACATTTTCCACTTTCCAAGTCTATTTTGGGTTTCTATATCCCAAAATCTACTACCTTAGATACATTCTCACCCCCTTCATCCATTTTTCCTCCATAATTCTATCACCCTTCGAGGTGTGTGCCAAATTTGATCTTGTTACCATTTCTATCTACCCCTACACAAACCTTCCAATATCCCATCCATTACCCAGCACCTACTTGGCATCCTTTCATCCCCCTTATCCAATGACATTAATCCTTAGCCACCATCTTCCCCATCCTCCATATCATTCTCCTTGCTATTACCCTATCAACATCTTTGGGCATACTTTAAACATTCATGTTCCATTATAGCATATATTTCAAAGGAGAATTATCCAAAGATCAAGCTATTGGATAAATATCAAAAAAAAGGAAAAAAATAAGAAATAAAAAACCAAAAAACCAAAAAAAAAAGTAAAGAGAAATAAATACATCCTATGGTGAAAACCACTTCTTGTGGCACCTTAGGAAAGTACCATGATGAAAACCTGGAAAATAGGCATCATGCGTAATTCCCCACTCTTCCACTCTACACTTGGGGACAAGTTCCATATATTATCTACCATTTATCCTATCACATTTCATTCTTTCATCTTTCATCTTGAAAATGTTGAACATATCCATGAGCATCAGGTATCTTAACATCTATTATCCTTTCCATAAGCCTATTTGATTGTTTCATCCATCCTACCCTATCATGATCTTGCTTATCCCAAATCCACCTTCATTATTCCTAAGAAGCCTTTCCATAACCCAAACCATCCAATAATATCCTCAATCACCCCTTTATCATGATTGAGTGGTCATATCCATTCCATTTCTGAATTAACCCTTTGGTCTTGATCACAACAAAGAAAATAAAATATGAAACAGATTCTCCAAAGCCTCTTGACATGTCCATGTTAGGATTAAGTAATACTGAGAGGAGGGGTGAATCAGTATTACAACACTTCAAAATTAAAACTAGCAATTTATAACTTAACCAAATAATTAATGAAATGAAAAGAACATAAAATACACAGCTCATAACACCATGATTTTTTTCACAAGGAAATCCTATCAAAGGGAAAACCCTAGTCGGGATGATAACCACAAATATGTACTAAAAGTATAGTGTCCCTCTTAGGATACCTAGCCCTGTTAGGAGCTGAATATTACATTAGTATATTTCCATGTTAAAGGAATACAAAACCCTGTTAAAGGTATACACTGAGCAGACTGCTCTTACAATCATAAATTTGTCTAAATTTGTCTCTATTATAATGCTTTATCAGAAATGAACTTATACAAGCATCTTCTATTATTTAGTAGTTCCATTTGTAGCTTGCATCACCTTCTGTCAGATTACAACATCACAATGCATCCATCCATTTGATCATTCCACTTCCATACTCCATTTCTCAAAATCTCTCCATATTGTTAGAAATATTGTTGGAAAGCTACAATGGAAACAATTGTTGTTTTGTCATTGATGTCAAACCTTAACTAGTGAAACTATTGCTATCTATTTGAGTACCATATCTATTGATTGATGAGACTATTGATTGGCACATTGGCAAAGTAATGAGTTGTTTATCTTTTGATGATAGTTTACTGAGAATAGTTTGTGTCGAGCGCTAGTATATGTCGAGCGAAGTCAGTGATGACCGAGCGCCAGTAAATTGCCAAGGAACATAGTGTTGGCCAAGCAACAGTATTTTGTTAATTGTTGAGATTTGAGATCTCTAGCCGACATAATTGATTTTATTGGGATATGTAAAGTTAATTAAGGATAAGCACAATTGATCCACACTATGTAAATGCATGGGTAACCATAATTAATGCATGGATCAAGGATTAATTAGTGATTGCTTTGGAGAAGGAAATTAAATGTAAAGATGGAAAGATTTGTTGGATCTGACCTAACCTAAGATCTACGATCTTGATTAAGAGAAAAAAGATCTATCTGACCTAGATGAAGAGGTATAAGATAACCTTAGGAGGTTATTCATGATGAATTCTATTTATGAAGAGTATGCAAGAGGATTGCATAGTTAATTGACTGATTGGCATGATCTAGCAGAGAAGGCTAAATAGAGAAGCAAAGAGCTGCAAGAGTGATTGCTTGACGGATTTCCAAGCAGATCTAAACATTGAAATGAGAATGGAGGCCACTTTGTGAATTATCATTAGAGCTGAATTGGATCTAGATTTGAAAATCAAGTTTTATGTATCAGATCATACCTGCTGAATACTTTCTAACCATTGTATTAGTCAAAATACTTTAACCAAGTTGACCTAACAGTCATTGTAAAAATCCTTTAGTAAGGTGACATTCAGGTGAAATGTTCTAAGTCCTCTAACAAGGCCACTCCTGATAGGGTGATTAAATCCTTTAACCAGATCACATTTAGCAGTGTTTTTTGTAACCTTTAACAGGGTTGGCTCCTAAAAGAGCTCACTTCATAAGAGTGAAAATTTGATAGCATGTTATTGGTGGTTTTTCCCATATTGGGTTTCCATGTTAAAATTCCAGTGTTAACTTATGTGAATGTTTATGTTGAGTTTTACTGTTAAGTTTCTACATGTTGATTACATCTAAGATTCTAAGTAGTAGACTACATATATATGTTGTTGTTTTATGTTATTCCTACCGAGCAGATCTGAGTTGTTCAAATTGGTATAAAGTTTTAATGGGCACATCTAGACCTGAGGATAACTGATTCACCCCCCCTCTTAGTTATTCTAAATTCATTCTAACAATTGGTATTAGAGCTTTGGTCTCTTGAAAATAGTTTTAAGGTACCTGGAGCAAAAGATTAAGATGTATAAGAAGGAGGTACCAAAGTTGAACAAAGATAACTTCCCTGCACGGAAAATTTTGATGAAGTTGCATTTGGCTGGTATTGGTGATTCAATGAAGCACTATATTGAAAATGCTTATGTAGCCCCCACTGCACCTGCCAGAACTGCATAGTTAAGAGAAAAGAAGGAACACAATCAAGCAATGTTGGAGATTACATCATTGTTGAACTATCATGAGTTTGAAGACATAAAGGATTGCAAAACTGTAAAGAAAATGTGGGATACCCTAGAAACCATCTATGGAGGAGATAAAAATGTGCTGAGAGCCAAATCTGAAAGCTTGAGAGGTAAGTTTGATGAAATGAAAATGCAAGAAGGAGAAAATATAGTTCAATATTATGGTAGGATAAAGGAAGTGGTAAATTCTATCAGAGGAGCTAAGGGAACCATTGATGATAACACCATTATGAGAAAGGTATTGAGTAATATTCTTCCTGTATATGCTACTAGAGTCTCTAAAGTTCAAGAATTAAGATGTACTCCTAACAATAATTTTACTTTCAAAAGTCTGGTAGGCAGACTTATTGCATTTGAGATGTCAAATTTTGATAACTACACACCACAAGCTATTGAATCTATATTCAGATCCCAGTTGGTCCTTAACAAATCAAAGAAAGGAAAGAAATGTGTGAACAATGACAGTGACACCACAGATGATGATCTGGAAGAACTTGAAGCACTCATGGAAAAAAGGTTGTCTAGAGGAAAAGGAAAATTCAAAGGTAAACTTCCTATCATATGTTTTTCATGTAACAAAGTTGGTCATATTGTTGCTCGGTGTCTTGATAAGAATGACAAAGATGAAGGAAGGGACAATAAGTACAAAGATAGAAAGGATGACTGAGACTTTAGAAGGTATAAGGATTACAAAGACAAAGGTAAGAAATCTTGTTATATAGTTGAAGAAGCTTCTGACAATGATTCTAACAATTTTGATTAAAATGATATAGAAGTTGTGTATGTTGCTATGAAAGATGATTCTGATGATGATGAGAAAACTACACTAATTTCTTATATGATTAAAGGTGACCGTTGGATTATTGATAGTGGTTGTTCATATCACATGGCTGGTGATAAAGATAAATTTGAGACACTAGATCAGTGTAATGGCGGTTATGTTAAATTTGGTAATGATGCACCATGTCTTGTTAAAGGGAAAGGATCAATTAACTTAACTGACAAGATCAAATGTGACAATGTATATTGGGTTGATGATCTTAAATATAGTTTATTGAGTGTTGCATAGCTGAATACTTCTAGTTACAGAGTTGAGTTCCATCACAAAAAAGCAAAGATCTATGATGCCAATGGAGAACTAGTTGGAGGTGGTCATGAGCAGACTAAAAGTAACTTGTTCTATCTAGATTTAGCTGACGAGACATGCTTGTTTGCACAATATAATGATGTTTGGTTATGACATAAAAGTTTGTGTCATGTAAACTTTGATAACTTGGTAAGCATAAGAAAATTGAAAAAGGTTAGAGGGCTGCCTAAGTTAAAGAAACCTGAAAATGCAATGTGTAAGAAATGTCAATTGGGAAAGATGACTAAGTCTAGTTTCAAAAGAAAAACTCATACATCTGAGGAAATTCTAGAATTGGTTCATACTGACCTCAATCGACCCATTGGGGAGAAAAGTTACTGTGGAGAAAAATATTTTATTCTATTTGTTGATGATTACTCAAGAATGATGACTATTATGTTTCTTAAAGAGAAATCGGATACATTCCAGTTATTTAAGTGGTACTTGGCAAAAGTTGAAAAGGAGATAGGTAAAAATCTAAAATGTCTAAGATCTGACAGAGGAGTTGAGTTTATTTCTAATGAGTTTAATAGGCTCTGCAATGATCGAGGGATAAAAAGACAGATGTCCGCACCTAGGACACCACTATAGAATGGTATTGCTGAGAGAAGAAACAAATCTATCATAGATTGTGCTAGAACACTAATGATGGAGAAAAATGTTGCACAGAAATATTGGAGAGAAGTTGTAAGTACAGCAGTCTATACCCTAAATAGAGTACAAGTCAAGAAAGGTACTAATGCTACACCTTATGAGCTATGGTATGGATATGCACCTAATGTAAAATATTTCAAAGTTTTTGGAAGAAAATATTTCATACTAAAGGATAACAGAAATGGGAAAATTGATTCTAAAGGTGAGGAAGGCATATTTCTTGGTTATTCAATGAAGAGTAAGGCATATAAATGTTTAAATTCTAACACTAACAAAATTGTGAAAAGTGCAAATGTTAGAATTGATGAGTATGCATAAAGGAATGAAGCTAAAAGCACACAGGAACCTAAGAGTTACAAATAATTTGTCTATATGGATGAGGAAGATTCTAATACATTACCAAAAATGGAGAATGAAGTTGCCGAGCAAAAGCTAGCACCTACTGAGTCATAGAATGAGGTTGCCGAGCAACAAGAGGAAATTGCTGAGCTATTTGATGGTGATGTCGAGTCGTAGAATCAACCTGAATTGGACATGAATGATCAACCTGAAGCAAAAAAAGAACCTACTCTAGAAAATTATGTAAGGAGGAACCATAAATATGATCAAATCATAGGATCAAAGGATTCTACAGTTATGACAAGAAGTAAGTTAAGAGAAGATACATGCTTATTATGTGATTTTGAGCCTAAAACAGTAAAAGATGCTTTAGACAATGAAGACTGGATACAAGCCATGAATGAAGAAATTGAACAGATTAAGAAGAATAAGACTTGGACATTTGTACCTAGGCCTAGTGATAAAAATGTAATTGTTACTAAGTGGGTATTCAGAAATAAGTTGAATGAACATGGAGAGGTAAAAAGAAACAAAGCTAGACTGGTATGCAAGGGTTATGCACAAGAGAAAGGAATTGATTATGGAGAAACATTCACCCCATTTGCAAGATTGGAAGGAGTAAGAACCTTACTTGCATATGTAGCCTATAGAGGTTTTAAAGTCTATCAGATGGATGTGAAGTCAACATTTCTAAATGTAATATTAGAAGAAGAATTATATATTGAGCAAGCTGATGGATTTGTAGACCCAAGCAAGAGGAATATGGTTTGCAAATTACACAAAGCGCTATATGGATTAAAGCAAGCACCAAGAGCATGGTATGATAGATTGCACAATTATCTGATAAAGATTGGATTTGCAAGAACAAATGACAACATCAACCTGTATTTGAAGACAGAGAAAAGTAAAGGTACTTTATTGGCTGAAATTTTTGTTGATGACATTATCTTTTGTGGATAAGATGTGTTATGCCAAGCATTTGCAAAGGAGATGTAAACTAAATTTGAGATGTCTATGTTTGGTGAGATAAAAAAAATTTGTTGGCTTACAAATATATTAGATGAAGAATGGTATCTATATTAATCAATCAAAATATATCAAGGAGATACTAAAAACTTTTGGAATGGAAGATTCAAAACTAGTGAGTACATCCATGGCTACTAGACAAAAGTTGACAAAGAATGATGATACAAAAGAAGTGAATCAAACCCTTTACAGATCAATGATTGAAAAGATGTAATATGTTGTACACAGTAGACCTGATATTGCACTGGTTGTTGGTATTATTGCAAGATTTTCTGCCAATCCAAAGGAGACACATATGATGGCAGTAAAAAGGATTCTGAGATATTTGAAAGGAACAGATGAATATGGTCTGTATTACAAAAAGAATGATAAGTTTGAGCTTAGAGTTTATACTCATTCTGATTGGGCTGGAAATCTGGATGACAGAAAAAGCACCACAGGAGGAGAATTTCTTCTGGGAAAAAGATTAGTTTCATGGACAAGCAAGAAATAGAATTTCACTTCAAAATCTACAATTGAAGCCGAGTATGTAGCAGTAGCAGTTAATTGTTCTAATTTTGTGTGGTTGAAGATACTATTGAAAGGTATGAAAGAAGAGATCACAAAACTAGTTGTCATATATTGTGATAACACGAGTGCCATAAATATTTCTAAGAACCCTATAATGCACTCTAAGACAAAGAATATAGCTATCAAGTATCATTACTTGAGGGAGCTAGTTTAGAAGAAGGAAGTGAGTCTGGAATATGCGAACACTAAGGAATAGTTAGCGAAAATATTTACAAAGGCACTAGCCAAAGATGCTCATGAGTATCTGCAAGGTAAATTAGGGGTGATTCCCCTAACTGAGGCTAATTAGATCAGAATGACATTGTTGCATCAAATGTTATATTCAGAATATTTGACACATTGATGCACAGGCAGTCGCACTTTAGGATGATGTCTAAAGATGTGAAAGATAGACAAAGACAGAAAATAGGATCAGTCATAGTCAAGATGACAGGAACAACATGATACAGAGTTTAGAATAGAAGATTCTACATGATGAAGATGTCAACGTCTTTGGCATTGCTGTCAAAGAGGGAGAAGTTTACTGAAAGAGGGAGAATTTACTACTTAGAGAAGGAAGAGATTATTGAAAGAGGGACTCTACAAATGAATAGAAACATAAAGATATCAGTGTGATCATAGACACAGAGGGAGAAAATTTTTATAGATGAGAATCAAAATGAAGCTAAAGACATTAATAAAAATTTGTTCATATCAAGGAACACAAGCATACTTTTTTGGATTGTATGGTAACTATGGTTGAAAATTATTGTTTTATTGTTTAGTGTTGCCATCAATGCCAAAGAGGGAGATTGTTGGAAATATTGTTGGAAAGCTACAATGGAAACAATTATTGTTTTGTCATTGATGTCAAACCTTAACTGGTAAGACTATTGCTATCTGTTTGAGTACCATATCTATCGCTTGATGAAGGATATTTAACAAGAAGACAAAGTGGAATGATTGAGTTTTGAGAAATCACAACGGTACTTGATCAGTTGGCACATTGGAAAAGTAATGAGTTGTTTATCTTTCGATGACAATTTACTGAGAATAGTTTGTGTCGAGTGCCAGTATATGCCAAGCAAAGTTAGTGATGACCGAGCGCTAGTAAATTTCTGAGGAACACAGTGTTGGCCAAGAAACAGTATTTTGGTAATTGTTGAGATTTGAGATCTCTGGCCAACATAATTGATTTTATTGGGAAATGTAAATTTAATTAAGGATAAGCATGATTGATCCACACTATGTAAATGCACAAGTAATCATAATTAATGCATGGATCAAATATTTAATTAGTGCTTGCATTGGAGAAGGAAATTAGATGTAAAGATGGAAAGATCCATTGGATCTAACCTAACCTAAGATCTATGATCTTGATTAAGTGGTAAAAGATATATCTAACCTAGATGAAGAGGTATAAGATAACCTCAGGAGGTTATTCATGATGAATGCTATGTATGAAGTGTATGCAAGAGGATTGCATAGTTAATTGACTGATTGGCATGATCTAGTAGAGAAGGCTGAACAGAGAAGCAGAGAGCTACAAGAGTGACTGCTTGACAAATTTCCAATTAGATCTGGAGATTGAAATGAGAATGGAGGCCACTCAGGGAATTAGCATTAGAGCTTAATTGGATCTGGATTTTCAAATTAAGTTGTATGTATCAGATCACACTTGCTGACTACTTTCTAACCATTGTATCAGTCAAAATCCTTTAACCAGGTTGACCTAACAGTCATTGTATAAATCCTTTAGCAAGGTGACATTCAGGTGGAATTTTCTAAGTCCTCTAACAAGGCCACTCCTGACAGGGTGATTAAATCCTTTAACCAAGTCACATTTAGCAGTGTTTTTTGTAACCTTTAATAGGGTTGGCTCCTAACAGAGCTCACTTCAAAAGAGTGAAAAGTTGATAGCATGTTATTGGTGGTTTTTCCCATATTGGGTTTCCATGTTAAAATTTGGGTGTCAACTTATGTGAATGTTTATGTTGATTTTTAGTGTTAAGTTTCTACATGCTGATTATATCTAAACAGTAGATTATGTATATATATATATATATATATATATATATATATATATATGATTTTGTTTTATGTTATTGTTGCCGAGCAGATATGAGTTGTTCAAATTGGTATAAATTTTAAATGGGCACATCTAGACCCGAGGATAACTAATTCACCCCGCCTCTCAGTTATTCTAAATTCATTCTAACACACACACACACACACACACACATATATATATATATTATATCTCATACTCAGTCGACTCCCAAATACATCACAAAATTTTGATCGACACTTATAAAAAAATCAAATATAAATTTGACGATCATACATTATGAAAGTTAGGTTAATACCCAATCCAATCCAACTTATCATGTTTGGATTCCACATTTCACTCCCTCAATCATCATGATTGTTCAACTACTTTGTCTCGCTGCTATGTTGTCTTCGCATGACTTCAATCATCTGTAACTTTCATCTCTGAACTCCAAAATGTAAGAAAACTTAACTAAAGGTCTACCCCATCCCAAGATACCTTCCTCTAAGCTTGTATGACTTCATTCAATACCTACAGTGCTCTCTTCTCAAAACTGTACTCTTGTACTCTATAAACTGCTTCCTAGACTTGGCCATTTTACAAATCCTTGGCACAAAAATTGTGTTCCACTTCAAGAGACCATACATAAATGTAGTGTTTCCATAAATGACAACCCTTATACACTCCTGAATGAGCCACTTTCCAACAATCTCTCCCTTTGGCATTGATGGCAACAATTAGTGAAAAATGACTAAGTTCCCAATACCAAAATAATGACTAAGTACTCTACTTCATATTATTCCCTCTACTATTCAAAATTTATATTTTCTATATTTCCTCTATACATTTTTTATATCTTCTTCTCCCTCTTTGACATCAATGGAAAAGGTATACAAAAATGTAGTATATAGAAAAATTGGAACAAACGCTTACCAAAAATTTTAGACCATTTTAAATACATCTTGGAAAGAGCTTTCCAAGATCTTCACTTCTTCAATCCAGGTCTTCACCAAAATATGACCAACATGGATCAATCCATTCAGTGCAAATGATGATGTCTCTACTTTCTTTAATTTAGTAGGCATTTTTTTTGTGAGGGCCTTCATTGTCTTCCACATCTTAAAAATGTGTATCTCAAGAATTGATAGCTTAGGAGTAATCAAACTCTTTAGCACACAAAAAATTCCCATAACTCTCCCTATCTCTATTTATAGCACATTTATCTTGTCCAAGAGTCTAGACACTTCTATTTCTAGCTCTATAATAGTATGTGAGGAGGTCTCACAAATGTGTGGTATCTTGTCTAGTATTTTCATGTCATGTTCAATGATGTCCTTGATGATGAACTATAAATGATTGAATGTTTGAAGATGATAAGTTGATGATCACCGAGATGCAAAAGTGAATGCAAGACATTAAATTATTTAATGTATTATATTGTCATTGATGTCAACTTGATATAATCTGACTTTTCATACATATATTGTCATAGAATTCAAGAGCTAAAGAGATAAAGTTTATATTATCAGTAAAACATAAAAAGCCAGTATACACCAAGTGACAGTGCACACCAATGGACATTATAATTCACCGAGCAGTTCACAATGTATATTGAGCACCGTAGTAACTAAGCATAACTAAATTTGTTACCAAGGACAACTGGATTCAATGACTGAGCTAACTGAAGTTGATTGCCAATCATAACTGAAGATAAAGAAAAACAAAAACACTTAGCTGGCATGATCTATATTTAGAGTTAACTAATTGATTTCTTTATTTTTATCGATCAGTTGAACTACATAAAATAAGAGATTTAAAGCATAGATAACAAGGAGACATTTGTGGAATAAATCTGAAGGAGAGCTTTACGGATTAAAGCAAGTATGGCGATCTTTACGGATCAAGAAGTGATCTATGATAAAAACAATGAAGATTGAATGGCTAAATCATGTCTATATAAAGATACAAGTACTTAATTATGAACAAGAGGAATTTTGAATATAATTATGGTGAAGATAGAAGTCTTCATGCAAATCTGATCATGCAGGATGAAGAACATAGCCAAAGAATTTCGCAGACACCAAGCAATAGAGGACAAAGCATTCACCAAGCAGAAAATAGAAAGAAGGGGAGAAAATTAATTGAAGAGAATATTGATCATAGAGGTATTATGGACTAACAATAGATCTGAAGATCTTCAATTTAAAGTTATATTATTGAACAGATCATTTACTATTTCAGTTTAACCATTGATTCAAAAAATCTCTTAACTGAGTGGGATTTAACCATCCTTATTGTAACGAGATAATCAAGAGTATCAAATGGTTTTCTTGTTGATATCATAGTGAATACTAGGTCAAAAGATAAACTATTAGTTTTGAATCCTCTAACAAGGTCACACTTAATAGTGTGTTTGTAACCTTTAACAATGTTGGCTCTTCACCGAGCTCACTTCAGAAGAGTGAAAATTTTGGGTTACCAGTCCCAAGTGGTTTTTCCCTTAATAGGGTTTCCACATTAAAATCCATGTGTCAAATGTGTATTTATTTCATTGCATTAATAGTTTACTTTACACATTACTAAAACTGGATTGGTCGATAAACACTAAGTTTAATTGTTGCTACTCGGTAAAGTCTAGAAAAAGATAAACAATATATCTTACTGAGCAGTATATATTTGTTAGAATAACATAAGACATACATCTTGTAGGACTAGAAGATAACTGATGGTATTATATTTAAGATATAAATTTTTGGTTGGATTATTGGAATTATTTTTAAGGCCACTGATTCACCCCCCTCTCAGTTATTCTAACAATTGGTATCAGAGCTTTGGTGCTTGGAAGAGAGTTTAAAGACTCAAGATAAAGATCACAAGATGAGTAAAAGGGATGTGCCTAATTTGAACAAAGACAACTTTGCATCATGGAAAATCAAAATAAGACTCCATCTATCAGGTATTGGAAATGATGTCACACAATACTTGGATACTGAATATGCTGCACCTACTGGACCTCTACATGTTGATCAAGTAAGAGAGAAACATGAACACAATTCTATAATGATAGAAATTGATTCTTCACTATTCGATGTTGAATTTGATGTCAAATCATGCACCACTACAAAGAAAATTTTGGACAAACTCAAGCTAGTACATGGTGGAGACACCAATGTGCTGAGAGCTAAAGCTGAAAACCTAAGAGGAAAGTTCGATGACCTAAGAATGAAAGAAGGAGAGAACATTACTCGGTACAATAGAAGAATCAAAGAAGTTTTTAATGCTATCCATGGAGTAGGAGGAGTACTTGAGGAAGAAACAATGGTAAGTAAAATTCTAAGAACCTTACTGCTTGTTTATGTTATTAAAGTATGTGCAATTAAAGAAATGAGAGCAGTAGAAAATAACAATGTTACTCTTGATAATTTGATTGGTAGAATTATTTCATTTGAGATGAACAACTACGATAATAGTGTCTTACCAACTATTGAGTCTGCATTCAAATATTCTCTAAAAATAAGCAAATCTAGTCACATACACACTATGAGAAATGATAGTGAAAGTCATAGTGATGAAAAAGAACTTGATAAAATTAAGGCACTAATGGCTAGAAGACTGCATAGAGGCAAACTTAGATACAAAGGTAAATTACCATTGGTCTATTTTAATTGCAAAGAAATAGGACATTTTACTGGTAGATGCCCTAACAAGAGAAAGGATGAAAGAAACAATGATAGATCTTATGAAAAGAAGTTTGACAGAAGTGATGACTGAGACTACAGAAGCAACCGACACTCTGATAGAAGAGATAACTGAGATTACAAGGACAAAGGCAAGAAGACTTGTTTCCTAGTTGAGACTAAATCTGAAAATACTGACACCAATTCTGATGAAGACGTTGAGGTAGTATTTGTTGCTATGAAGGATGATTTAGACAAAGAAGAAAGGTATTTTGAAACCACACTCATATCTAAAATTGGAAAAAATGATGTCTAGATTATTGATAGTGGCTATACTCACCACATGACTGGAGATAAAGAAAAGTTTGAAACTTTTGAATATTATAATGGTGGATCAGTTAGGATGGGTAATGGCTCACCTTTCCCAGTTGAAGGAAAAGAAACTGTCATGTTGAATAATTTGATTAGATGTGAAAATGCATAATGGGTGAAAGGACACAGAGTTGCATTTGAGAACAAAAAGGAAAAGATCTATAATGGAATAGGAAAGTTGATCGATACTAGTGAAAAAACAAAAGGTAAATTATTCTATCTTGATAATATTGAGACCAATTGTTTATTAGCTAGAAATGAAGACATCTGGTTGTGGCATAAAAGGTTATGTCATGTGAATTTCAACAACATGGTTAGGATAAGAAAGAAAAGAAAAGTATGAGGCTTACCAAGTATGTCAAATCCCGGCCATGTTATGTGCAAGAACTATCAAAAAGGAAAATTGACAAAGTATAGTTTCAAGAGAAAAAAACACACATCTAATGCTACTCTAGAATAATTCCATACTAACTTATGTGGACCAATGAGAACAAAGAGCTATTATGGTGATAGATACTTCATTCTATTTGTTTTTTATTAAGGTAAAAATAGGTTTTGAAAGGACCCCAAAACCTTTTACAAAAGAGTACTAGAGATCACCATCATAAGCCTATACAAACATAGAAATCCTGCTATGAACAAAAAGCAGGATCCCAAAAAACACCCAAACCCCAAAAAAAGGAATACAAAGAACTGCCAAAAAAATGCACAGTTTTCAGCACAACTTCCAGCAAAGTTTCCAGAACAAATAAAAAACTACATCATACTTTGGTAGGCTTCCTATGCCTCCTTCTTCATTTCTTCCATTTTTTCAATGGACTCCTTTAGCGCTTTCATCTCTTTTGGAATCTCAAGGACTTTTCTTTTTATGCCACTTCGGGTTCTTGTCCCTGGGCCCGAGCTCCCTGTCATCTATAGTAATTGTCATATTTTCCAACAGACTACTCTCCAGGTAAGCATATAATGCTTTCAGCATCTGAATAGAAACTTGAAGCCCTACATTACTATGTTTGAGAATGATACTTATCATGTGCCCATTGTGGCTGATTTTCTTTTTCATATCTTGCATCTTTTCTTCCACAAGAGCGTAGACTCTAGCAATGATCTCCTCATTGCTGTTGTTATTTTTAACCTTAATCAACAGGTCCTTCTCCATATCTTCTAGCTTGGATTTGAAGGGCTCCATAGCTTCCTGCATCTCATTTAGGTGTTGGTTCATGGTCTTCATTTCCTCACTAAGCCAGTTCTCCATGCTAGCCCCGTGGTCCTCTTTGCTTTTAGGAATTCTTTCATCAATATCAACCCTACCATATCAAGGCTCGTTCTCTATTTTTTCTTATTCCTATTTCTATCCTTCAAGATTGGCTTCTCAATTTGTTCCTCATTTCCCTTACCATCATTCCTTTCCTCATTATTATCCTCCTTATCCTCTCCCTCTTTTTCTTCTTCATCTTTTTCCATCTCTTGGTTCCCAGCTTCATTATCCCTGTTCTCATCATCATCAATCATACGTGTATCCTCCTTATTTGTTTGGGTGTCCTCCTTGCTCAACTGATTGTCTTTATCACTCACCAAAGTCTCCTCATTTATCTCTTGAGCTTCCTCTTCAATCACAGGCATATCCTCCTTCTCCTCTTTCTGAATCTCATCTTCATCACCCTGACTATCTAGGGTATGGTCATCAATCTCCTCCTGCCTTTCCAAATTTTCCTTCTTTTTTATTCTTACCCTTTTCTTTAGGCTCTATTTTTTGTTATCTAGCTTAGCTTGCCTAGCATTCCCTTTAACCCTTTTGGGGATAGGCTTTGGGATTTGATTTCTAGAATATTCTAAAATTAATAGAATAAGCCCTACATGAAGCACTGGGTTACTCACTTTTTTCCTATGCTCCATGACACTATTATGCAACAAGCTCAGAAGATAGAAAGGAAATGAAACCTTTTTATTGTGCCTAAAATTATTTGCAAGAACAAAATGGAGGTTGTAAATTTTGGAGTAGCGACCATCTACGGTGAAATACTTGATCATCAGTATCAAAATGTCCACCCAGTGAGACTTAATTTTGTTGATATCCATGTAATCCCCCATCCCTTTGCTCAAAAGGCCTTCTTCTTCAGTTTTTGGGAAGATTTTGGAGGCTTCAGTCCTAGCCCGCTTGTTGTCCCTATAAAACTTCATGCCTTCACAAGAAAGGCCTGTGATTTCAGAGATTATGCTCATAGTCAAAGTAAAGGACTTTCCCCACATATTTACCTTCACGTTCTTCCATTCGTCTACAAATTTTTTCATTATTTCTTTATCCCATCCATGAAGCTTCTCCAGATACTAGGTCATACCACCCTTCTTTAGCCTCTTCCAAACTTTCTTCTTTTGTTTCCACTTTGTAAAATCCATCAGCTCCTCCCTCTTTAGACCACTGCCCATATTGCTCAATGATTTCTAAATGTTTAGAGAATGAGAAGGTTGGAACGCAATACTCTAAAAGGCACTACTGTTGTGATTTTTTAGTTTCAAAAAGCTCGCTAAAACCCACAATCTGTGCAAGGTCACAATCTTCATGAATCTCGTGTCCCTCGACTGATAGCTATCATGATACTTCATCTTGAGTGATGATCTCATCATTAATTATGTTTATTAATCAAGCCTTCAATATGGTTAATCTTATCATACTTGATAAGACGTAAATTCTCCATATTGAGATCCACTTCCCCTCTCCATCATTGGATGACATCAATTTGAACCCCCACATTAGCTAAGTCATCCGCTGACTTATTTTCTTCCCTAAAAACATGGGTTATGTGAGTTTCTTTAAAAAGGATAATTAACGATTTGATTTTATCAATTATGTGGCTAATGGTTCAGGATGCCTCATGATTACCCTTAATATAGTTTATTATGTTTAGAGAGTCTCCCTCCAACCAAAAATTAGAAAAACCCATTTCTTTAGCCAACATAACAACTTGAAGGGTTGTCATTGCTCTGGCAACATGATTAGTCTGAATTCCCAGAGGGGTAGCGTCATCTCCCAGACAATTTCCAGTAGAGTCTCTTATAATACCTCTCACTCTAGCTCTTCACGGGTTCCCTTTAGCTGCCCTATCAAAATTACCTTTGACCCAGCCGATTGGAGGAGCTACCCATCTAGTGTTATCCCTCAAGTTTAAATCCTTGTCTTTCTACTCTTGATAATTTCTATTAAGAATATCATTTATACTCTGAGTGTTCTTACAAGGGGAGTCTCTAGGAAGATAACTTTTTAAATTTTCTAGCAAGCTTCTACAAATACTATTGGCCACTATTTCGTAGGATGAGATTTTTTCTATGAATATTTTGTTGTTTCTTTCCTTCTAGATTCTCCAAGTGAAGTGAGGAAGAAACAACCTCCAAAGGTCTTTGGCTTCTTTACCATTAAGGGGGTAGTGCCATTGTTTAACCATATCCTAGAATTTATTTGGTTTCACCCAGACCAGATTGAAATAATTGAAAATAGAGTTCCACACTTTACAAGTATAAGTACAATGAATCATAAGATGGTTACAATTTTCAGCTTTAGAGCAACAAAGAATACATCTGTTAGGCATACTAAATCCCCTTTTACAAATATTGTCCACTGTTAGAATTTTGTTCTAAAAAGGAGCCAAAAAAACATGTTAATTTTAGGTATAAGCTTATTGTTCCATACCTGATAACTAATAGGGTGATCTTCCTTGGGGAAAAGAAGGGTAGAAGAAAAAGAGACCAAAAATTTTCCATTAGCCTCCAGACCCCATATCAAAGAGTCTTGTTCATTTTCTCTTACAAACCAAGGTGTAAGATACTTATTGACCAAAT
This sequence comes from Thuja plicata, assembly GCA_018584345.1. Classification (NCBI taxonomy): domain Eukaryota; kingdom Viridiplantae; phylum Streptophyta; class Pinopsida; order Cupressales; family Cupressaceae; genus Thuja; species Thuja plicata. The sequence goes on from MU227291.1 coordinate 4,496,668, forward strand.
TGAGGGATTCATCAAAGGAGCTAAGGTCCACCCATTTCTCATTGATCCAGTAATCAGAAACCTTCTCTCCAACTATTTCTTTACAGTCCATAATCACTGGCATCCATTCCTTCTTCTCACTAAGAGCTTCTTCCTTCAGCCAATTATCAATCCAGAAGTTTATCTTCCTACCATTTCCCATCTTCCATCTTATCCCTTTTCTAATCAGGTCCCTTCCTTTCCTAATACTATTCCAAATGAATGAACCTTTGATATCCAAAGGGTTCCTTAGCACTTCCTCCAAAGAATTCAAATGGTATTTTCTCTTGATAATGACATTCTATTCCTTCTCCTCTTCAAATATTCTCCAGCATTGTTTTTCCAGCAAAGCCTTATTAGTATTTTTTATGCTTTTGATACCAAGCCCTCCCAACTTCTTAGGTTTACACACCACCTCCCAGGACACAAGACTTAACCTTTTCTTCTCTTCTACTCCTAACCAAAGAAATATTTTTTGAATTTTTTCAATCAAGTCTGAATACTTCTGAGGAATTTTAAAGAGACTAAGCACATAGACTGGAATATTTTGGAGAGTAGATTTTAGAAGCTGAACTTTTCCAGCTTGACTTAGAGTAGCTCCTTCCCATCTTGCCAGCTTGTTATGAAAATGGTCAAGAATACCATTCCAAAAAGAATCATCTGGTTTGTGACAAAGAGGGAGACCCAAATAGGTAGAGGGAAGATTCCCTATCTTGCAACCCAAAATGGAAGATATCTTCCTTTGTGTTTCTTCAGGGGTATTGTAGAAGAAAAGAGAACTCTTCTCTTAGTTAATTGATTGACCAGAAGCATTTGTATAAGTATTCAAAGCCTTTTTCATGTTCCTTTCTTCCTTAACAGAGGCTTCCCCCATCATAATTGTGTCATCCACAAATTTTTCATGGGATCACTTATACAGAGAAGAGGAAGGTTGGAGACCAGAAATTTGACCTATCATGACCATACTATCAATGTATCTCCCAAGGCTTTCCGCCATTATAGAAAAGAGAATGGGGGAGATAGGATCACCTTGTCTCAGACCTCTTGTGGGGTGGAATAAAATGGAAGAACCCCCATTAACAAGCACCGAAGAAGTCACCATAGTCACCAATTTCATTATTATTCTTATCACATCTTTATCAAAGCCAAAAGAACTAAGGATATTTGACAGAAAAGACCAATCCACTCTATCATAGGCTTTTAACAAGTCCAGTTTCATCAAGAATCCTTTTTTTTCAAGGCTTGAAGAGAATGAATATTCTCATGCACCACCATAATAGAGTTTAGGATTTGTCTTCCAGGAACAAACCCATTCTATTGAGGAGAGATAAGATTAGGCAAGAATCTCAAAAGTCTAGAATTCATGAGCTTCGAGATGATTTTTTATAGGGAGTTGCATAGACTTATTGGTCTAAAGCCATCAACCGTGTTCGCTCCAGGTTTTTTTGGAATGAAAGATATATAAGTTGAATTAAGTTCTCTGAGGATAGATTTAGTTCCAAAGAATTATTTAGCCACTAAACAGACATTTTTCCCAGTAATGCTCTAGAACTGCTGGAAGAAAAACATCTGAAACCCATCAGAACCTGGAGATTTCTCTCCTTCAAAAGAAAAGATAGCCTTCTTAATTTATGTATCCAAGGGGATAGATTTTAGGAGAACATTAGCAGAATGATCTAGTTTACAAGGAATTGAGGCTAGTAATTTTTTTTGGTCTTCTAAGTTAATATTTTGATCTTTAGATAATAAAATTGCAAAATACCCCATCATTTCTTCCCTTATTTCTTCTTCTTTGGTTATTTTACCATTGGTTGCTGACAAGGAATGGATTCTGTTTATTGCCTTGTGATTTAGAGCAGTAAGATGGAAGAATCTAGTATTCTTATCTCCTACTTTCAACCAAAGAGATCTGGATCTCTATCTCCAGAAAGTCTCCCCTTTAGCTATAATATTGTGAAAGTCTACAAGGACAACATTCTCTTGAGTTCTCAGATTTTCAGATAAGCCATTCCTTTGAATTTCCTCCTAGATTTATTTTAGTTCCATTTGGGTTTGATTTTTGGATTGGAAGATGTCACCATAGATTTTCTTGTTCTAAATTTTAAAATTAGCTTTCACATTAGCCAGTTTCTTCACCACTTTGAACATTGTTGTTCCTTCCACATTAATATCCCACCAGTCCCTTATTTTATTTTCTAGATCAGGATGGTCTAGCCACATCTTCTCAAATCTAAAGGGATCATTTTTTTTTCCTGTGAGAGGAAGAAAATTAAAGGAAATGGGGAAATGATCCGAACCAATTCTAGTGAGGGAAGAAAGGGCACATGAAAACTTAGTGTGCCATTCCAGATTAATCAGCACCCTATCAAGCTTGAATTGAATGAGATCAGCTCCCACCCTACGATTAGACCAAGTATAGTTGATCCCTTCCAGATCAACATCCAACAATCCTTCATTAATAATAAAGTCCATCAAATCTATTCTAATTTCCACTTGAGATAAGTTTCCTCCCATTTTATCTTCCTTATTTAATGGGGTATTAAAGTCTCCCATTACGAGAAATTTATTTTCCTGACTGAATTCCATCTAATCATGCAATTTATTCCAAAGCTTAAGTCTTCCAATTTTTATGTTGGGAGCATAAACATTGATTAAGGTCCAAGATAAATTATCCTTTAAACTCCATAAATTAGCAGCAAGGAAATTTTTATCCTCTTTTAGGAGTTGACAGTAAAAACAAGATTGGTTCCAGAAGATAGCCAATCCCCTAGAAGCCCCTTCAGAACTACCACTAAAACAATTCCCATTTTTTAACAGCTTCAAGTTCTCTATTTTATCTTTACTCATTTTAGTTTCTTCAATCAAAAGAATATCAGGTTTAGAATCTCTTACTAAATTCCTAACAACATCTTTCTTGTGAGGGCCATTGAGTCCTCGAATGTTCCATGAAATAATCTTCATTTAAGGATTGGGGAACAAACCCGATGGATAGGGAGTTGTTTTCCATCAACAATATTCTATTTTTCTTCATCTTCCCTTTGATTTTTCTCTAACTTTCTACCTTTGTCTGGTTTTGGAGTTCCTATGTCTGCTTTCTTCTATCTTGTCAAGACTCCTGGTTTTTGGCCTCCTGCCTTCTTACTTGATTTCCCTATTGAAGATCTCTTAGCTTTCTTTCCTGAGCTAGAGTTCATTTCATAAGCAGGGTGGTTTCCTTTGAGGGATTTTGGGCCTTTTTTACCTGATCCCTTCATTGAGTGTCCCACAGTTGACCAAGAGTTTTCCTCTACTTCTTCCTCTTTCTTCTTTTTTTGTTTATCATTTTGGTTCTGATCTGCTGGGGAGTCTATTTTCCTTCCCCTGGTTGGGTCAGTCTCCTTCTCCTATTTTACCTCTAACCTTTGATTTTCTAAATATTCCAAAGACTCCTCATATTCAGGGTACCTTTCTTTCTCTTCTTCTTTAGAAGGAGTCACATTTTCTTCTATCCTTGAATCATTTTTTTTGGTTTCTACTGTGACAAGTTCCCCTCTTTCTTTTGCTACTATGTTCTGGCTTATGAACTCAGTTGTCCTTTCTCCAGAAACTTGCATCACAAATTCTTGGACAGCTTCCCCTTTTTGCTCCTAATTATTCTCATTTATTTTACCATTCATGTTATCTTCCATCTGATCCTTATTTCCTTCTAGCATTTTCGGGATGACATTTGTTTCCTCTATTTTTCTTTTCCATTCCATTCTCTGTCCTTTGATTTGATCCCGGTCCTTCTTATTTTTCCTTTTGGTTCTTCTGGGGGCATTGTTTAGCCCAATGACCATATTTCTTACATATAAAGCATGCAAAAGGCATCAATTCATATTCAATTTCTTGATTCCATGTACCCAGTTTTGAATTCAGGGTTATTACCTGAGGAAGATCAACATTCTGCTGAATATTAACACAAATCCTTATGTAAACTTGTCTTGTTCTAGCTTTTGTCATAGGATCTATAGATAGAAGCTCCCCAAATGATCTTTCAATAGCGATTAGAATGTATTCATGACAATATTCCAAAGGCATCTCAGGAAGACGAATCCAAACTAGTACTGCAGTAAAGAAGCTATCATTATAGTCAAGGCTAGTTGTCCATTTTTGTAGAGATAAGGAGCATTTTCCCATCATCCAGGGACCCCCACATAGGACTTTAAATAGGTCTTCCCCATTTGAAAATTCAAAGGAGAAAAAACCCTTAGGCATAGCCGCTACATCAACTTGACCTTTCAGCCTCCATTTCTTATCCACAAAGGATCTAACTAGATCTATATTCGGTCTTAGACCCAAGAATTTGTCTACCAGAGTAGAATCCATGATAGAAACTGTGTGTTCCACTAACTGATCTGGTATATGAATACCAAACTCTCCTTTCAATGGGTTTTGAGAATCAAGAATGGGTTAGTGCAATAAATAAAGAGATTGAACAGATTGAGAAGAATAAAACATGGACATTAGTACCTAGACCAAGTGGCAAAAATGTCATTGGTACCAAATGGATATTCAAATAAAAATTGAATGAGAATGGAGAAGTCACAAGAAGCAAAGCAAGATTGGTATGCAAAGGGTATGCACAAGAAGAAGGTATCTACTTTCTTATGCTTCTTTTAAAGGATTCAAAGTATACCAAATGGATGTTAAATCTGCATTTCTTAATGGAATACTAGAAGAGGAGGTATACGTTGAAAAAACTGAAGGGTTTGTTGATCCTAACAAGAGGAATATGGTTTGTATACTACACAAAGCCTTGTATGGATTGAAACAAGAACCGAGATCATGGTATGAAAGACTTCACTCTTATCTCATTAGTATTAGATTTTTTAGAACAAGTGATAATAGTAATCTATATTTGAAAGGAGAAGCTGATGATAAGATTTTGATTTCTGAGATATTTTTTGATGGTATCATAGTTGGAGGTAATGATATGCTATGAAAATCATTTACTGATGAAATGAGAAAATAATTTGAGATGTCAATGTTTGGAGAGATCAAATTTTTTCTTGGTCTTCAGATTCTACAACAGGATGAAGGAATCTACATCACACAATCCAAAAACATCAAATAAGTTTTGAATATATTCAAGATGGATGACTCAAAACCAGTTGGAACACCTATGGTAACCAGATACAAATTGACAAAGGAAGACAAGACATCTGAGGTAAATCAGACCTTATACAAATCTATGATTGGAAAACTAATGTATGTTGCACACACTAGACCAGATATAGCACATGCAATTGGTATAGTTGCAAGATTCTCTGCTAATCCTAAGGAATCACACATGACTATTCTTAAAAGAAATTTGAGATATCTGAAGAATACCAAAGACTTTTGTTTGTGGTATAATAAAGAAGGAAAATTTGAGCTACAAGTTTATACTGATGCTAATTGGGCTGGAAACATAGATGATAGAAAGAGCACAACCGGAGGAGCATTATTTATGGGTGACATACTTGTGACATGTATAAGTAAAAATAAAGGATGCATATCACAATAAACTTGTAGAAGAAGAATATGTGGTTGCTGCTACAAACTGGTCTAATATTGCATGGATCAAGAAATTATTGAAAGGTGTGAATAAAGAAATTATTGACCCAGTAATTATCTATTGTGATAATACAAGTGCTATAAACATTTCAAAGAACCCTATGATGCATGCTAAAACAAATCACATAGCTATTAAGTATCGCTACTTAAGGGAACAAGTAAAAGAGAAAGAGGTAATACTAGAATATGTACAATCCAAAGAACAACTAGCAGACATATTCACAAAACCACTGCCAAAAGATACATTTGAGTACCTAAGGATTAGACTAGGGGTTCGACCCTTGTCTACTAGTCATAGGGTGACTTGGAGGCTACATTAGCCTACACATTATCAGAAGATCGATTATGTTGATGCAAGCTGAGATATGGACTGCAATGACATATCAGTACAAGAAGGTATTTATCTGAACCGTACACTAGAGATATTGTTGATGACATGCAACTGATTGAATGTTTGAAGATGTTAAATTGATCACCAAAATGCAGAAGGATAATGCAAGACATTAAATTAGTTAATGGATTGTATTGTCATTGATGTCAACTTGATATAATCTAATCAGTTATAATCAAAGTGTCAAAGAATTCATAGAATCAAAGAGGAAAATATTATTATTTTTGTAATGCATAAAATACAAGTATTCATAATGTGACTAAAAACGCTGATGGTCAGTGAAACCCGATGGATAGAGATCACCGACAGTCAAGTCACAGTGATACCCGAGCAATAACACCGACGAGAAAAATCACAAGCATACCCGACAACCAAAAACATAGTGTAAACCAATGGAGAAGACCAAGGAGAACTGGAGTGTTGACCAACACTATCAGAGAGATAAACACCGAAATTAAATTGAGTTCAAAAATGACAAAATATCTAACTGGCAGAGCTAAATATAGATTTAACTAGTAGTTATCATTATTTTCATCAACAAGATAAGCTAGAAATAAGTAAACAATTTAAAGTTGTTCTGTCCAATTGGCAAGAAGATCTCAGCGAGATAAAATAGGAGTTTTTATTTAAATCTAATTGGAAAGAATTGTAGATCACGCCAAGATCAAGAAGATCAAGAACCTAAAAACAATGATATCATGTCTATAAAGAGACAACTCAATTCTTTACAAATTGGTGTGGGGAGTAAAAGAGGATTCTAAAGAAAAACTGATGAAGAGAAACTTCATACAGTGTTGATCAACAAGTTGAGGAAAGAGCTAAATTTTTCTATAGACACCGAGCAATAGAGAATAGCATCACAGAGAAGAATCAAAGTGGAGAAATCTTATAAACAAATTTATATTGATCATAATAGTTTTATGAGATTACAATAGATCTGAAAATCTGCAAGTATAAGTTGTATATGTGAACAGATCATATTGTTTCAATTTAACCATTGATTCAGAAAGTCTCTTAAGAGAGTGGGATTTAAAGATCCTTTCTATATTGAGATACATCTGAAGGAGTATCAAAAAGTTTGATCATGAAGATAGCATGAGATTCCAAATACCAATTGACAGGCCAAGTGAGTGTTTGATCAAAGATGGTAGCATAGAGATGGTCGATATCAAGTGACAGACTAAACTTTTAAATCCTCTAACAAGGTAACACCTAACAGTGTGTTTGTAACCTTTAACAGGGTTGGCTCTTCACCGAGCTCACTTTAGAAGAGTGAAAATTTTGGGTTACCGGTCCCAAGTGCTTTTTCCCTTAACAGGGTTTCCAAGTGAAAAATTCATGTGTCAATGTGTTTATGAGTCATTACTTTAGTGTTTTGCATTACACTTAACTTAATTGGATTGATCGGTATACTCTAGATAATTTACTGTCTTTCGGTAAATTAACAAATTGCTATTCAGTAAACATACAGTAGAAGGTTTTACAAAGCATTCCAAGTAGTATTAATTTGATATAAGTATTTGGAGGCATTCATCTTATAGGACTGAAGATAACTAGAGGCTGAATATTGTGGTACTAATTTTTAAGGGTTGATTATTGGAATATTTTTGAGTCCACTGATTCACCCCCCCCCCTTTGTTATTACTAAAAATTGGTATCAGAGCTTGTGTGCTTAGAAAGGGAGTTTAACAGCTCAAGCAAAAGATCACAAGATGAATAGACGAGATGTGCCCAAGTTGAATAAAGACAAATTTTCATCATGGAAAAGTAGAATAAGACTCCACCTATCAGGTATTGGAAATTATATTGTTCAATACTTAGATACTGAATATGTGTTTCCTATAGGACCTCACACTCTTGAGAAATTAAGATTAAAGCATGAGCATAACTGCATGATGATAGAACTTGCATCATCACTCTCTGATGCTGAGTTTGAAGATGTCAAAACCTGCACCTCTGCAAAGAAAATGTGGGATAAGTTGAAGCTTGTACATGGAGGAGATGCCAATGTACTACGAGAAAAGGCAAAAATCCTAAGAGAGAGGTTTGATGACCTAAGGATGAAAGAAGGAGAAAACATTACTCAATATAGTTGCAGAATCAAAGAGGTAGTAAATTTTATCCAAGTATTTGGAGGTGTACTTGAAGAGGAGATAGCGGTAAGAAAAATCTTAAGAACCTTATTGCATGTTTATGTTATTAGAGTTTCTTCTATTCAAGAAATGAGAGCGGTTGCAAACAATACAGTTACTCTAGATAGTCTGATTGGTAGACTAATTTCATTTGAGATGAATAACTTTGACAATAGTATCTTACCATCCATAGAATCTACATTCAAATCTTCTCTAAAGATAAGTAACTAAGTCATAGACATACAGTTAGAAATGATAGTGACAGTGATAATAAGGATCAAGGACTTGATGAGATTAAAGCACTTATGGCTAGAAGATTGCAGAGAGGAAAAGGAAGATACAAAGGTAAATTACCACTTGTATGTTTCAATTGTAAAGAGGTTAGACACTTTTCTGCAAGATGCCCAAACCGAAGAAAAGATGATAGAGGAAATGGCAGACCATATGAATTTTGTTAAAGGTGAAAATAGAGATTACCGAAGCAACCGACAATCTGAAAAAAGAGATACCCAAGACTACATGGACAAAGGGAAGAAAGCTTGTTACCTAGCTGAGAACAGAGCTGATGACACTAACACCAAATTAGAAGAAGACATCAAGATGGTATTTGTAGCTATGAAGGATGATTCAGATGAAGATGAAGAAAGGTATGTAGAAACTACACTCATATCTAAAGTTAGTAAGAATGATATTTGGATCATAGATAGTGGCTGCACTCATCATATGACCAGTGATAAACAAAAGTTTGAGACTTTTGAATACTATAATGGTGGTTCAGTGAGAATGGGAAATGATACACCTTGTCTAGTTGAAGGTAAAGGAACCATAATGTTGAATAATCTGATAAAATGTGAAAATGATTACTGGGTTAAAGGACTGAATTACAATTTGTTAAGTGTTTCTTAGTTGAACAATTCATGTCATAGAGTAGCATTTGAAAATAAGAAGGCAAAGATCTACAATGAATCGAGAAGATTGATTGGTATCGGTGAGCAGACAAAAGGTAACCTTTTCTATCTTGATGACACTAACACCACTTGTTTAATGGTTAGAAACGAATACATATGGTTGTGGCACAAAAGATTGTGTCATTTGAACTTTGACAACATGATAAAAATAAGAAAAAGAAGGAATGCCAGAGGCTTAACAACAATGACTAAGCCCGAGCATATCATGTTCAAGAATTGTCAAAAATGTAAGATGACAAAGTCTAGTTTCAAGAGTAAAACCCATACATCTACTACAATTCTAGAATTAGTCCATACAGATCTATGTGGACCCATGAGGACAAAGAGCTACTATGGAGATAGTTATTTTATTCTCTTTTCTTGATGATTTCTCTAGAATGATGATAGTCATGTTTTTAAAAGATAAATCAAAAGCATTTAAGATATTTAAATGGTATAAAGAAATGGTAGAAAAACAAAGTGAAAATAAATTGAAATGCTTAAGGTAAAATAGAGGAGGGGAATTTACTTCAGAAGAATTCACTAACTATTGCAATGAGTGTGGAATTAAAAGGCAGGTTTCTACACCAAGGACACCACAAAAAAATAGAATTGTTGAGAGGAGAAATAGATCAATTGTTGACTATGCAATAACATCGATGATTGTGAAAAGCATCACTCAAACATTCTAGAGGGAATCTTTCAGTACTATTTTCTACACATTAAATAGAGTATAATTGAAGAAGGACACAAAGAAGACACCCTATGAGCTTTGGTATGGTCATACACCCAATTGCAAATGTGAAAATAGATGAATTTGCAAAAAAGAATGATGAGGAAAGAAAAAAGGAACCACGGGACTACAAAAAGTTTGTTTATACAAAACCTGAAACTCTACCCAAGCAACAGTGCGTCACTCCCAAGCATCAGAAAATCGCACCCAAGCATCAGGCTATAATTATCGACGATCAGGATAATCCTCAAGATGATGTTCCAAACAATGGAGATGAAAATGAAGGTGAAGAAGATAATCAAAATGATGAACACAGAGTTGAACAAAAACTTGCCAAGTATGTCAGAAGACATCATCCACAGAATAAAAATCATAGGAGACAAGAAGGTTGGAACAAGAACAAGAAGTCACTTAACACCAGATGTTTACTTTGTGATTTTGAGCCTAAATCTGTTTACAATGCACTTGAGAATGAAGAATGGGTCAGTGCTATGAATGAGGAAATAGAACAGATTGAGAAGAACAATACATGGACACTAGTACCAAGACCAGATGAAAGGAATGTCATTGGTACCAAATGGATATTCAGAAACAAGTTGAATGAGAATGGAGAAGTCACTAGAAATAAAGCAAGATTAGTATGCAAGGGATATGCACAAGAAGAAGGTATTGATTGTGGAGAAACCTTTGCACCCATTACTAGACTAGGAGTTAGAATCTTACTTGCTTATATTGTATTCCAAGTATTCAAGGTATACCAAATGGATGTCAAATCTGCATTCCTAAATGGGATACTAGAAGAAGAGGTATACATTGAACAACCAGAAGGGTTTGTTGATCCAAACAAGAGAAAAATGGTATGTAGACTACACAAAGCCTTGTATGGATTGAAACAAGCATCGAGAGCCTTGTATGAAAGACTTCACTCATATCTCATTAGCATAAAAAATTTTAGAACAAGTGAAAATAACAATCTGTACTTAAAAGAAGATACTGACGGTAATGTACTAATTGCTGAAATTTTTGTTGATGATATCATTTTTGTAGGGAACAAATTGTTCTGCAAATCCTTTGCTAATTAAATGATAAAGGAATTTGAAATGTCTATGTTTGGGGAGATCAAATTCTTTCTTGGTCTACAGATTCTTCAACAAGATGCAGGCATATACATCACTTAGTCCAAATACATCAAGGAAGTGTTGAAGATATTCAAGATGGAAGATTCCAAACTAGTTGGAACACCTATGGCTACCGGATGGAAGCTGACAAAACAAGATAAGACAAATGAGGTAAACTAAACCTTATATAGATTCATGATTGGCAAATTGATGTATGTTTTTCATACTAGACCAGATATAGCACATGTAGTGGGGATAGTTGCAAGATTCTCTGCTAATCCCAAAGAATCACATATGACTGCTGTCAAAAGAATTTTGAGATATCTAAAGAACACCGAGGACTATGGCTTATGGTACAAAAGAGAAGGAAAATTTGAGCTAAAAGTCTATACAGATGTTGATTGGGCTATAAACATTGATGACTGAAAGAGCACAACTGGAGGAGCATTCTTCATGGGTGACAGACTTGTCACATGGATAAGAAAGAAGCAAGGATGCATCTTTCAGTCTACTACAGAAGCATAGTATGTGGGTGCTGCTACTAATTGCTCCAATATTACATGGATCAAACAATTGCTGGAAGGTATGCATATGAAGATCCTTGAACCATTAATTATCTATTGTGATAATACCAGTGCAATAAACATTTCTAAGAATCCAGTCATGCATGCTAAGACTAAGCATATTTCTATCAAGTATCACTATCTGAGAGAACAAGTACAAGAAAAGGGAGTGAGACGAGAATATGTTCAATCAAAGAAACAGTTAGCTAATATATTCACCAAGCCATTACCGAAGGATACTTTTGAGTATCTGAGATAGATACTAGGAGTCCAACCCTTGTCTATTGGTCAGTAATCTACCTAGGAAGTTGCATCAGTGTATACCAAATCTAAAGATCAGTCATGTTGATGCAAACACTTAGATGGACAGAAACAGATACATCTATACATTCCAAGGTACACATCTACACTGAAAACCAGAGACATTGTATTGTTGATGGATAGGAAAATTCAAGGAATATATTATGCAAAGGGATGGAACATGATATAGATGATAAAACAAGGAGAAGTATGTTTGTTTGGCATTGTTGTCAAAGGGAGAGATGTTCTCATTATCATAAGGGATAATCATCAGGGAAAGATTTGCTTTATCATACAAAGGGAGAGATGATCTCATTATCAAAAGGAGAAATGATTCCATATCACATAAAGGAGAGATATGATAAAGAGAAAATATTATATCATTATCCATGAAGAGAAATTCCTGGGAATCAGAAAGGACGAGTTAATCAATATTATAAGGGAGAGAAATTGATTGCATGTGAAATATCCATCTAAGGGAGAGCACTAACAAAGGGAGAGAGTTCAAAGAAAGAGAAAGATTGTTGTCAAAGGAAAAAGAGATTATCAAGAAGAGGAACAGTCAAGGCAGAGCACATATCAAAACAAAGATATTAGATGATACATCTATCCATTGAAAGGATTAAATATTGAAGACAACCACTTTGCATGAAACAAATCTAAGCTATTTTTGAGATTACTGAGAGCCAGACATTTGTAATAGTTACATTAGGAAAGCTTGATGAAACTGTATATTTCATATTGTATTAGTGATAGTATAGTATGATAATGTAGTATGTTACCATCAATGCCAAAGGGAGAGATTGATGACATCTAACTGATTGAATTTTTGAAGATGTTAAGTTGATCACCAAAATGCAGAAGGATAATGCAAGACATTAAATCAGTTAATGGATTGTATTGTCATTGATGTCAACTTGATATAATATAATCGGTTATAATCAAAGTTTCAAAGACTTCAGATAATCAAAGAGGAAAATATTATGCTTTTTGTAATGCATAAAAGACAAGTACTCACAATGTGACTACAAAAACTGACGGTCAGTGAAACCTGACAGATAGAGATCACCAACAGTCAATTCACAGTGATTCTTGAGGAAGAACATCAATGATAATTACCGACAAGCAGAATCACAAGCATACCCAATGGCCAGAAATATAGTGTGAACCGACAGAGAAGCCCGAGGAGAACTGGAGTGTTGACCAACGCTATCAGAGACTTAAACACCAAAATTAACTTGAGTTCAGAAATGACAAAATATTTAGATGGCAGAGCTAAATATAGAGTTAACTGGTAGTTATCATTCTTTTCATTGACAAGATAAGCCAGAGATAAGTAAATGATTTAAAGTTGTTTTTTCCAATTGGCAAGAAGACCTCAGTGAGATAAAACAAGAGTTTTTATTTAAAAATAATTGGTGAGAATTGTGGATCACACCAAGATAAAGAAGATCAAGAACCAAAAAATGGTGATATCATGTCTATAAAGAGACAACTCAATTCTTTACGAATTGGTGTGGGGAGTAAAAGAGGATGCTAAAGAGAAACTGATGAAGAGAAACTTCATACAATGCTAATCAACAAGCTGAGGAAAGAGCTAGAGTTTTTTGCGGACACCGAGAAATAGAGCATAGCATCACTGAGCATAATCAAAGTGGAGCAAAGGTATAAACAGAGTTATATTGATTAGAATAATTTTATGAGATTACAATAGATTTGAAAATCTGCAAGTATAAGTTGTATATGTGAATAGATCATACTGTTTTAGCTTAACCATTGATTTAGAAAGTCTCTTAACCGAGAAGGATTTAAAGATCCTTTCTATATTGAGATACATCCCAAGGAGTATCAAAAAGTTTGATCATGAAGATAGCATGAGATGCCAGATACCAATTAACAGGTCAAGTGAGTGTTTGATCAAAGATGGTAGTATAGAGATGCCCAATATCAAGTGACAGACTAAACTTTTAAATCCTCTAACAAGGTCACACCTAATAGTGTGTTTGTAACCTTTAACAGGGTTGGCTCTTCACCGAGCTCACTTTAGAAGGGTGAAAATTTTGGGTTACCGGTCCCAAGTGGTTTTTCCCTTAACAGGGTTTCCACGTTAAAAATTCATGTGTCAATGTGTTTATGAGTCATTACTTTAGTGTTTTGCATTACACTTAAATTAATTAGAGTAATCGGTATACTATAGATAATTTACTGTGTTTCGGTAAATTAACAGACTACTATTTGGTAAACATATAGTAGAAGGTTTTACAAAGCATTCCGAGCAGTAGTAATTTGATATAAGTATTTGGAGGCATTCATCTTATAGGACTGAAGATAACTAGAGGCTTAATATTGTGGTACTAATTTTTAAGGGTTGATTATTGGAATATTGTTTAGGCTAGTGAATCACCCCCCCCCCCCTCAGTTATTACTAACAATTGTTGGCTAATATAGAGTTGTATTGTTGATGGACATAAGAATTTAATGATATGTTTTGTTTGGAATTGTTGTCAAAGGGAGAGAAGTATTCAATGAAATATCTATCATGATCATACAAATGGAGAGTAAAGAAATATCCATCAGGAAGAAGAACATCACTCAAAGGGAGAGAAGGATCCAAGAAAGATTCAAAGAAATAACCATCCATCAAAAGGAGAGAATTGAAGAAAGTTCACACTGCATATCTATCCAGAAAGGGAGAAGAGATTCTATAACAAAGGGAGAGACAAAAGTAGAAGATAGAATTTCTATACCTATCCATTCAAGGGAATGAAGAAAGGGAGAGAACACAACAAGAACCAAATCATAAGCTAGAAGAGCTTACCAAGAGTTAGATATTTGAATTGGTTATAGAATAATAAGTTTGGTATGATATGGAATATTTCATATTGTGTTTCCATCAATGCCAAAGGGAGAGATTGACGAACTATAACTGATTGAATGCTTGAAGATGATAATTTGATGATCACCGAGATGCAAAAGTGAATGCAAGACATTAAACCAGTTAATGTATTGTATTGTCATCGATGTCAACTTGATATAATCTGATTGGTCATACACATATTGTCATAGACTTCAAGAGCTAAAGATATAAATCTTATATTATTGGTAAAACATAAAAAGCCACTATACACCGAGTGACAGTAAACACTGACAGACAATGCATAGTGACAAACAATATAAACTAATCAAGTCTCACCGATAAGTTTGCAATGTATATCAAGCACCGTAACAACCGAGCATAACTAAAGTTGTTACCAAGGACAACTAGAGTCAATGACTGAGCTAACTGAAGTTGATCACCGACTAGAACTGAAGATAAAGAGTGACAAAAATACTTAGCTGGAAGGAGCTATATTTAGAGTTAACTGATTGATTGCTTTATTTTCATCGATCAGTTGAACTAAAGCAAAGAATAGATTTGAAGCATAGATAACAAGGAGATGTTTACGG
The DNA here is from genome assembly GCA_018584345.1 of Thuja plicata. NCBI lineage: Eukaryota > Viridiplantae > Streptophyta > Pinopsida > Cupressales > Cupressaceae > Thuja > Thuja plicata. The sequence goes on from MU227291.1 coordinate 4,511,894, forward strand.
ATTAAAGCAAGAATGATGATCTTTACAAATCAAAAAGTGATCTACGACGAAGATAAGGAAGATTGAATGACTAAATAATGTCTATATAAAGAGACAAGTAATTCATTATGAACAAGAGGAATACTGAATATAATTCTGGTGAAGATAGAAGTCTTCATACAGATCTTATCATACAAGCTAAAGAACAAAGCCAAAGAATTCTACAGACACTGAGCAACAGAGGATAGAGCATTCACTGAGAAGAAAGAAGAAAGAAGGGGAGAAAAGGAATTGGAGAGGATATTGATCAGAGAGGTATTATGGACTAACAATAGATCTAAAAATCTGCAAGTTAAAGTTATATTATTGAATAGATCATTTACTATTTTAGTTTTACCATTGATTCAAAAATATCTTAACCGAGTGGGATTTAACCATCCTTATTGTATTTTGATACTCAAGAGTATCCAAAGGTTTTCTTGTTGAAATCATAGTGAATGCTAGGTCAATAAACTATTAGTTTTGAATCCTCTAATAAGGTCGCACTTAACAGTGTGTTTGTAACCTTTAATAGGGTTGGCTCTTCACTAAGCTCACTTTAGAAGATTGAAAATTTTGGGTTACTGGTCCCAAGTGGTTTTTCCCTTTACAGGGATTCCACGTTAAAATCCATGTGTCAAATGTGTATTTCTTTCATTGCATTGATAGTTTACTTTACACATTACTAAAACTGGATTGGTCGGTAAGCACTAAGTTTAATTGTTTCTACTCAGTAAAGGCTAGAAAAAGTTAAACAATATATCTTACCGAGCAGTATATATTTGTTAGAATTACAAAATACATACATCTTGTAGGACTGGAAGATAACTGAAGTTATTATATTTAGGATATAAATGTTTGGTTAGATTATTGGAATTATTTTTAAGGCCATTGATTCAACCCCCCCCCCCCCTCTCAGTTATTCTAGCACTTGATGTTCTGAATGTGTCTAATAGGATTTTTANGAATTATTTTTAAGGCCATTGATTCACCCCCCCCCCCCCCTCTCAGTTATTCTAGCACTTGATGTTCTGAATGTGTCTAATAGGATTTTTACAATAACTGTATAAATTCCTTCCAAGTGCCACACAAGCCTTTACTTCATAAATAGTATTTCCCAGTATGCCTAAGTCCCATGTAATAGACTTGGATGCTTCTTCTAATTTCTTTTCCAAGTAAGTTTTCTTAGCTTTGACCTTAGCAATCTTCTCCAGAGACTCATAGTGACTATCAAAGTCATCCAGTGATTTTTTTAAATTCTTTGTAGTGTCCTTTCCTTGAAAAGTGAAAGGTATAGGTAGGATTTTGTTGATGGTGTCAATTGCCCTTTCCAATACCCTTAACTTTTTCTCAGTTTTCTTTTCTAATCTTTCCTTTTTTTTGGCAAATGTGATGTAAGATAGCTTCATCAGCTCATCTTCATCCATACTTTCCACATTTGCACTTGATTTTTTCTCTCCACTTGCTAACAATAAGGTTAAAGAAAGAGGTGTCATTGTTTCTTGTTTCATTTTAACCTTACTTTCAGGTTCTTTTTCATCCTTAGCAATGTTTGGTTGTTGTTCACTCTCAAAGGGCTCTCCCTTAGTAGGTTTCTCTGCATCCATTTCATCACTTCCATCAGGTTCAGGTACAATATAAATATTCCCTTTAAAAGGGTCATTAGTATCCAATGAGGTGCCAAAATTTATAGGCACACCAACAACAAAGAAATCAGGTTTCTTTACAGTACTGACAAAATGGCTATCATCTTCTCCATCTTTTGGTGAATCAATTCTAATTGCTTTAGTCTTGGAGGAATCTCCCCTTAGGATATTTTTAGGCTTATATTAAGGAGGTGATATCTTCTCAGGTTCAATTTCCATTCAGATCTTATCAATCACCTTGTGAGTATCCTCAATTACCTCATCATATTTCCTCCCCATTATCTTGATTAGTCTGGACTTAATTCTCATTAGTGGTTTGACTACATTTAGTATCCTTTCATTCTCATCAAATGATATCACTGATAACATGTCCTCAATATCTTTTACTCTTATTTTTTCATCTTCTTGTAGTGCTAGTTGTTTTATTATCTCAAGCTTAGCATATAGCTCCTTAAAAATACTTCCAACCATCTCAATCAAGTTCTTCATAAAAACTAGCATGTGCTTTATCACAATGTCTTCTATAAGAATTTTATCATTTAAATCATACCTATCATAAAATTTTCTCACTTGATTTATCTTTCCTTGGTCTACAATTCTTTTCTCCAACATTCTCATGTCAGGTTTCTAGAGCTGTTTGTTCACATGTTTATCTTGTGTTTTCTTCTCTTCTTCTTCTTTCTTCTTCTTCTCTTCCTCTTTCTTGTTCTTCTCTTGTTCCTTCTTCTTCTTCTCTTCTTCCTTCTTCTTTTATTCTTCCTTATTCTCTACATATGACTTATTTTCTTCTTTTTTTCCTCTGTTTCTTAGGTGGGGAACTTCATTTAGAGGACCTTGTCCTCTTCATGGGGATTTATGCTATCTTAACAGTCTACGATCTCTCCATAGGTACTTCTTCCATATTAGGGGGTGGACTAGAATTCTTCTCAACTTTTGGAGGTGGAAGAGATGCAAAGACAGAGCTCGCCACTCCAGATGTTCTTTCAGTCATCTTTCTCCTTAATTCCTTCATCTCTTATTTAGTAATACTAGCCTTACCTGCTAGATTATCTACAACATTCTCAGTTTTCTTTCTCCTATCTATTCTTGTTGGTTCCTCTCTAATCTTAGAGGATTTTTCCTCATAAGTACCCCATCTTTCCTCTGATGGATCTATTACTAAAGATAACACATACTCAACTTGCATGGTCAAAACCTCTTTATCAACCTCATACCCCATAGGGTAACACCATTTCATCCTTGGGTCTATTTCTTCAAAACATAAACAATTATTTTCAACCATGAAATAGATGGTATCCTTTTACTTCTCTACCATCTCTTATGGTATCTTCATCCTTAGTTTCATTTCTCTCTACAAGATTTTAATCATCGCAAACCTAAATTCCTTGGTCCTATCTCTCTTTATCTACTTCACATTTTCCATGAATTATTGTGTAAGGACTTTGAAAATATTATACTTGACATTCTCCTTTACCATCTTATATGCCATCTGTTAGGATTGGATTATACTGAGAGGGGGGGTGAATCAGTATAATAGCATTTTAAACTAATTCTTCAACCACTTAAACATTAACCATACATTTTTAATAAAGTAAAGAACATAAGAAAATTACACAATACTCATAACACCATGATTTGTTTATGAGGAAACCATGGCCAAGGGAAAAACCTGGTGTCGATGATACCCACAAGCATGTACTAAAGTATAATGTCCTTGTAAGGAGACCTAACCCTGTTAGGAGCTGAATATTACATAGTACATTTTTTTGTTAGAGGAATAACAACCTTGTTAAAGGTTCACAACACCCTTTTAGGGGATTCTAAGCTTACAACTCTTACAATGTAATTCTGTTACAAAAGGTTCTTAGTCATGAACAAAACAAGCATCACACATGCTTTGATAGTTCCTTTATAGCTCTACCATTCACATGTCTACCCTTCTAGATAACTATTACACTCACATTCACATACATTCCACACATAATCTTTACCAAAAAGATCTTACATATTTATCTCGTAACTTTACAAAGTCGGCTCTCTATATAATTATTACAAATAATACTAAGTTGGCCTTCAATAAAAAATACATTTAATATAGTAAACATTAAATGCATAGTAAACGCTCTTGCATAGTCAAATTATAGACTATCAACAACCAAAATACAACTTCAATTTCTTGGAGTCCAAGTCATACTCCCTCAGTCTTTGTTGTTGTCCAACTGCTATGTATCATTGTTCTTCTGCAGTCTATCTGTCTTCAAATCCTTATAACTCATCGTAAACTTAACCTAATCCAAATCAATCTTAGGTGGAGGTCATACATACTCCATACTGTCTTCCTATAAGGTCTCTTTCCCTAATTGATCGATCTTTGTCTTCCACATCCAAAATACTTCTGTATCACTGCTACTATACTTAGTCAATTTCTGAATCAGCAAAACTTAACTTCAAAGTAATCAATCTTAAACCCAGATGTGTTGCCATAAATGACAACCAAAAAGTAAATCAAATTTACCAAAATAGATCACTTGCCAACAATCTCTCCCTTTTGCATTGATGGCAACACTTAACAAAAAAAAATCTATGTGTTCTAACTAAACAAAATTGTCTCTTCTTCATCTCTTATTTAGTAATACCAGCCTTACCTGCTAGATTATCTACAAAATTCTCAGTTTTCTTTCTCCTATCTATTATTTTCTATTCCTCTCTAATCTTAGAGGAGTTTTCCTTCATAAGTACCCCAGCTTTCCTCTAATGGATCTATTACTGAAGATGACACATACTCAACTTGCATGGTCAAAACATCTTTATCAACCTCATACCCCATAGGGTAGCACTATTTCATCCTCGGTTCTATTGTTTAAAAACCTAAACAATTAGTTTCAACCATGAAATAGATTATATCTTTTTACTTCTCTACCATCTCTTATGGCATCTTCATCCTTATTTTCATTTCTCTCTGCAAGATTTTGATCATCACAAACAGTTCTCCATCTACCCACGTGTTGTTATATCTTCTATAACTATTTGAAACTTGTATTCCAGTGGGTTAATTGTCTCTCCATTCTCTTCAGTGCATACTAGGAAATTTATGCACAATGTGTATATACATATGTATCAACAATGATCCAAATATGAATGCCTTGGTCCTATCTCTCTTCATCTGCTTCACATTTTCCATGAATTATTATGCAAGGACTTTGCAAATATTATACTTGACATTCTCCTTTACCATCTTATATGTCATCATTATAACACCAACAGAATCTAAATTTGGTCGGTTGTTAAAATAAATTTTGTACCCTAGTATTGTTGCAACTAGTCTTCCATCTTGTTGGAAGATGGCAGCCATAATCATCGCCCATTTATCCCATTTAGAGTGGGTTAGGGTTTCCACTAATTTCTTGGTATTCTTCTTTGCTATAGGGATGACTCTAGAGTTATCCAAACCAGTAATGTCATGGATCACCTCACTACAAATATCTATAGGTTGCTCACCATTCCAAATGAATTGGTCATGTACTCTTCTCAATAGGATCTTGAACCATTCTTCTTCATCAAACTCATGCAGTTATGTCATTTTCATTATACTTAGGTTCTCAAGATGATAGAACTCATCCTTCCATTTTCCATCATCTTTGATCATGTCTTTCATTTCCTTGAAGATCTCAAAGTCTCCTAGAGACTCATACTTGCAGTGGATATAAGCCCTAATATCCTCGACATATAGAACTCTGTAGGGCGTTTGAGAAAATGTGCCTTCGGGATCATCTTTAGTTGATTTAAAGGGATGTTTTTGAATTTGTATCAAGGCCTCTTATTTACATAAAAAATAATAGGAGTATCCATATTCAAAAGCTTGTAAGTGATTTAAATACCTTTTATTGGATAAATTTGTGATTTTGTGCTTTGGCCAACCGTAAATGCCCTAGCTTCTTTGGACTTTTTTTCTCAAATCATTGATTTCTTCAACTCTTCTCTCTGAGTAATGATTAGAAAAGATCTTTTGATTACCCTAATACTTCTTTGTGAAAAGAATGACACAATTCTCAATAAACTCAACTCTATAATGATATGTTCGATCATCAATCTAGCGATCACAAGATATAGTGTTTATAACAGTTAGATAGACATTTTATATCAAGCATACATACTCTCCATAAGATCGTAAAAGATTATTCCACATAAAAAGGGGCTGGATATTTTTCTGTGTATTTCTCCAAAGCTCTCCCTAAGGTCATGCTTGGCCATTTAGGTCGATGTAACATCAGGCAAAGGTTTAGTAGAAAATATTGAATCTTCCTGAACCTTAGGCTCACTTGGCTCCTTCACTTTCCAAAATTTACCAATTTCTCTCACAAATTGATTTTCAAACTCTTCCATGTATTTAGCCATAATTTCCCAACATCACCAACATTTTTCTTTATAACACTAAGTGGTGGTCTTCTATAACCTATAGATCCATTATACCTACAAAAATTTTCAATATTTTCTTGATTGTTACATTTGTAGCATGTAGGAGATGATCTGTTCTAATTAATCTGCAACTTACAATACTTTGTGATATGACCAAATTTATTGCACTTGTAACATGTGATCTTAGTTGTTGTTCCTTCTCTAATGTAATCTTTCTTAGTGTATGACTGATCGGGATTTCTACATTATGTCTTCTTGTGTCCATATTCATAGTAATTGAAATAATAACCAAAAAAGGGTTTGTAAGTAATTTTACCTCTACAGTCTCTCTTCATGTGCCCAACTTTGGTGCATCAAAAGAATCTACCTCTGAAAGGTCTAATCTTCTTTCTAGGCTCTTCTTGTATAGGTATTTCTTCATCTAGCTTTTCTTCAAATTTAGAAAATTCAGCTTCATTGAAGCCAACTCCTGTCATGTCTCCTTTAGGTTTATTTCTCTCTCTCTATTCATCAATATTGTCACTTATCATATGAACTTTTTCAATGTGTTTCTTAGCCTCAACAAGTTCTCCTTTTATTATTTGATTGTATTTTTCTATTTTATGATACTTGGTTATGTAGTCATCAACTTCAATCAAATTTTTTCCCATCTGAACATTTTCATTCTTTAGGATTTATTCAACTTTTGTTCTTTCATCTTTTTCTTTCTTAATTTCTTTAGCCATCTGAATAGAAGTAGTTTCTTGTTCCTACTTTAATGCATCTTTTTCCTTTCAAGTTGTTTGACCTGATCTGATGAATCATTATCAGAATCCTCTTTTATCTTATCCATAAGATCTTGTCTTTGATTTCTGGAAAGTTCAAGTCATTCCTTGAATTTATTGATGAAACCTTCTGCTCTTCTCAATTGAATTTTAAATCAACATTTTCATGTTTAGCCTTATCAAGGTCTTCTAGTGTTTCTTCAAAGTTTTCTTCCAAACTTTCACGAGGAATCCTTGGCCAAGGAAAAAACCTAGTGGGGATGATACCCACAATTATGTACTAAAAGTATAGTGCCCCTTTTAGAAGACCTAGCCCTATTACAAGCTGAATATTACATTACTACATTTCCATTTTAAAGGAATACAAAACCATGTTAAAGGTATACACTGAGAACACTGCTCTTACAATAAGAAATTTGTCTCTATTATAATGCTTTATCATAAATGAACTTATACAAGAATCTGATATGCTTTAGTATTTCATGTTGTATCTCCCATCACATTCTATAAGATTATAACATCACAATGCATCATCCATTGGGTCATTCCACTTCCATACTTTGGTTCTAAAAATCTATCCACATATATATTATATACTCATACTGATTCGGCTCCCAAATACATCACAAAACATGATCAAAACTTATACAAAACTCAAATAAAAATTTGGAAATCATACATTACCAAATTTAGGGTAATACCCTATCCAAATCCAACTTATCATTTTTGCATTCCATATTTCACTCCCTTAATCATCACGACAGTTCAAGTGCTTTGTCTCACTGTTACACTGTCTTCGCATGACTTCAATAATCTATAACTTTCATCTCTAAACCCCAAAACATAAGAGACCTTAATTTAAGGTCTACCACATCCAAAGATACCTTCCTCTAATCTCACATGACTTCATTTTTTACCTTTAGTGTTTGCCACTCAAAACTCTACTCTTGTACTCAGTAAACTGCTTCTTGGACTTAGTCATTTTACAAACCCTTAGCACCAAAACTGTGTTCCACTTCAAGAGGCCATAAATAACTCTAGTATTGTCATAAATGAAAATCCTTATACAATCTTGAATGAGGCACTTGCCAATAGTCCACTCTTTTGGACAACATGCTTGCATGACACCAGGTCATTATCCCATATGCTATCCAGCACAACATCATTGGCCTACATTGTGATATTCATTTTTTTCCTAGCTTAAAAAAATTGAAAATCCACAAAAATAAAAAAATCCATATATTTAAATCCAAAAAAACAAAAATCCAAAAAAAAATTAAAAATTGTTAAAAAATCAAAAATCAAAAATGAAAATCTTTAATAAAGTCTCAGAGCTGCATTTGTACATAAATATTTTGTCATGGTTTTGAAGGTTTCTTCTTAGTCAATATCATTGTCAAATCAATTGGGAGACATAATTCAAATTCAAGGAGCTCATCAGACAAACAAACATGAGTATGACAACAAACTTTATCAAGAATCAAGAATCCCAACCTTTGACACCTTGTCGATTGATCTAAACACCAAATTTTCAAAAATCCAAATGCATTACTCATATCAAATTCACAAGGCTAAGGACATCCAAAGCTAAGATGGAACATCAAAATCAAATAGTATGAACAAGGATCAAAATGGATGGAATTTGTTTCTGAGAAAATGGACCAATAAACAAATAGCAAAGTTACTTCAAAGATGTGTCTTGATTTTTAGAGTCATGTATTTTTAACCAATCAATGATGTTTCGACTAGATTAGCAATGATAAAAGAATGAAATTTTTTTCTTGATTTCTGAATGATTATTTGTAAGGTTGATTCATTAAAGTATGCAAAATAGCCTAAGGACATGATCATCAAAGAATCATCAAGGAAATTTTCATATGGAGTGGATCATATCTTTTTTATAATGCAAATGGATACCTTGGCCATTTAGATTTCTCATATATTAATGTCAAAATCCACTTGCAACATTGAAACTGATGAAAGCGGTATTCAGATCATTATGGTTTGTAAATCTAACCAGTGAGGATTGTACCAACTTCATTTGAGAGAAAGAGGTATTCAGACTATCATGGTTAAAATTATAACCAGTGACGATTGTCCGATTTCAGGTTCCAAAAAATCAATGATGAAAAATAAAATAGCATTAGCCAATGATAAGTGATAATATTAGTTGCATTTGCATTGATTGTAGATTAATCTTACATTATAGTTGTTATGAGATTTCTCAAAAAGGAGGTGAAAATTACATCATCAAATGTCTAAGCCATCAAATGATCAATGCTACATCAAGGATATCATCAATATACATATTCTCACCTAAGGGTAATCTAACCATCTGATCAACTAGGGGAAAGCTAACTCTTTCCATCACCTATACCTATGTTTGCACTTGCACCAGCGGATGACCTTGCTCTTCAACCATCCCCTAATTTTACATCATCTAAACATCCAACTAAGCCTATAAAATGCAAAATCAATCAGTCAAATCATCCAAATGATCATTTCATGTCAATCATTTATCCTATAATCTATTTTCTCATCTTGAGTGCACCACATTTCCTAACAATGGATCTTGAGGATGGAAAATAATCCATCAACCTACCTATCCTATCAGATTGACATCAATACAACATCAACCAAGTGATTTTGACTAACATAAAGCAATATCAAAACATCATCAACATATCTGAAGGATCATATCCTATCATCTGACATCGAAATCCACATCAAAAAATGTTGACTCATTCATCAAAAGGGTAGGAAATCTAGTCTTCAAGACACATCAATGATCTAATTCAACTGGGGCATATTCCAAATTGATTTTATCATGAAAAAAATCAGAATCTTAATCTAATTAAAAATCATACAAATCATTCAAAATCATTTTGATTCATTTCCCGAGGGGGTAGGATGTCATCAAAACATGAAATCAAGTGAATTAGATTATTTTTCAAATCAAGGGCATCGGACGTAAAAATTTTGAAATCATCATCAGGGCATCTCAATCAAACATCAGGCATTCTTTGAACTAATGTGCTTTGCACATTACTTCAAAGAGGAGCATTGGTAGACACCCTAAATTGGTCAACCAAAGTCAAAGTGGTCTAATTAGGTCAACATCATGGATTAATCAATAAATCCATTAATTAATTAAATACAAGCCAAAATGGGTTAATTAAACTATGTAATTGATTTAATCAATAAGTTATATAGTTCAATTAAATATAAATCAATTGATTTAATCAATTAGTTATATAGTTCAATTAAATATAAATCAAATCCAACCCATCTAATTCCCCTACATTTCTAATTTAATTAATTGTTTGAATTAATTAATTCCTAATTTCAACAAAGGGGACAAAAAATCAATTAGCTAATGAGAAGAGAGGATTGAAAGGACATGGATCACTCCAAGCTTTTCTATCTTAGCCACTCATTTAGCCTTTCTATTCTCACCACCCATTTTTCATCTTGTCCCCCTATTTGAAAGCCAACTCAACCTCTCTCATCTAAGCATGGTTAACTCACTCTACCCCTACCCTTGGGGAAATCCTATAAATCGAATGTATTTCTTAATGCAAATCATCACTTTACATCTAAGATCATTTGCATTGTCATTATAGTCAAATCTGCATCCATTGTTTAGAGTAATTTGAATTTAATAGTATAATTAGATTCATTTTGCATAACAATTCATCATGTTTGTAGCTTAATTTTCTTATCATGTAGCTTAATCTTCATCATATATAAAACACTAATTCTAGGATTCTCACTTTAGGATTTCTTAAGATCTTAGAGAATCCTTAGTCTTCATAGTTAGAGAGACATGGAATGACTTTAATCCTTTCAATTTGATATTTAGCATGTTAGATATTTATCTTTGATCAAATTGAGTAGATTAATGTAATTTTTCATTAATATAATTTTCCTAGTATACAATGCCTTAGGATGATCTTGAATTATGTGTCTGATGAGTTGGAAGCTTACATTGATCAAGATGACCATGTTTAATGGATTTGAAGATTTTTTTATGTTCTTAGCCAACATCTCAAGGAAAGTTGATAAAATGTTTTATGGTTATGATTATGATCTCTAGGTGTTTGTGAAGGATCTAAATAATGTTTGGAAAGAATGTAGTAATCTTGATGGCTGATTTTATCACTAAGAGTTGAATGTTTGAGGAATAGGTTTTGCTTACATAAATCTTGATAAATATGGTAAATTAGGGTTTGATTTGTGTTTTCATCTGTGTGGGCCAATGTTTAGAAGATGGAAAAAGGTAGAGGTTGCTAGTGAAGCACTTTTACAAATCTAATGAGGGCTAGATTTCTCATCTGAGTGTGACAAAGAGAATTACAAGGGATCTTATTGTACTAAAATGGAACTGACCAAGGCATAGGTAGATGTTATCATATAGTTCATGAATTCTCAGATTGGTGTTTGAATTTTGATTGTAATTCAGTGAGACTTACTTTGGGTTGTATCCAAAAGAAAATTGAGTAGTGAACTCTAGAAAGTGTACATGAATGCATTAGCATTTCCCATATTTTAACAAGTCTATACTTCTAACAAGGTACTAGTCTTATTCTGGGTTTCATTCCCACCATGGTTTTCACCCTAGTTTGGTTTTCACAATAAAAAATATTTTTGTTATGTGGTGTTGATGTTTTTATATTTGTGTTTGCATGCTTTAAATTTTGCAAATAATTAATAAAGGTTTAAGTAATAAAGGGTTTCAAGTTTTAAAGGTTAAAGGGTTTAAAGATGTAAGTGTTTTAGGAGAAACTGATTCACTCCCCCCCCCCTCAGTTTCTTCCTACCTATTTCCTACATTTATTGTTTAATATCCTATGGAATATTTGTTTTGGTTTGGACCTATCTTGGATGTGTTTGTTGTGCTTCATTCGATGCATTTGAATTGTAACATATTGATCCTATTCATTAGTATTGAAAGTCTTGGAGATTGTGTAGTGTGATGATATGTGTGAAGCATATTGTATTGAGTGATTTGTTCCACATTTCATTCCTTAACATTGTTAGAATGTTTCAATGTGACCTATTTCAAATTGATTTAGGCCAAATTGGTTGTTGGCATCAAGCATTATAAGAAGAGCAATAATCTCAGTTTTTGATGTGATGCTTAGATGCAAGCAATATGTGAAGTGAATGGGAATCTAACAAGGGAAGATTTGTATGTTGATGTATGTGAAATTTGATGCAACTAGTAGTATAATTTTATATCATTTATGTATTGTAGAGTAGCAGTGACTTTACTGGTGGATTCTACTTTCATTTCTTATATTTTGGTAGTGATCCCATTTGTACTGGCAGTGAGCATATTTATATTGGCACTGAGCCTTTCTTATTTCAAGGTAGTTAAACTAGTCAGAAGTGAGAAAACCTGCACTAAGAAAACCACCAATGAGCCCTTATAAAATTGACCTTAACCAATGAGAATTAGCTTCTCTATATTTTTCCCAGTTTGGGTTTCCATGTAAATTTTAGTGTTCATTATGTTGATGGTTTTGTGCTTTCATGTTTATATCTATTATAAGTTTCTAAATGTTTTAAGTTCTTTCAAGTTCATTAAATTTTTTTGAAAGTGGTTGTGAATAACCAATTCATCCCCCTCTCAGTTATTCATCTCAACACAAAGTTCAATGAAATTGTGATAATAAACTATATATGGAATTGTGATTAAATATTTTGATTGAATCTTATTTATTACCTCCACATAATCAAATAAATTTACTATAACATTAGGATCTCCCAAAGGTAAAATTAAAATCATGATCTCCAAAATAAGAAAATAAACCACGAAAAAAATATTGCTACCAAAGTCTCTCATTGAACCATATATGCAAGCTATCAATGAAATCAAGATAACTATCTCCTCACTAGATTATTGATGTCTCTCACATAATCAAAGAGCTCAACTACAACATTAACAAATTCCAAAGGGTAAAGTCAAACCACGTTCTATAATCTAAGAAGATACAACACTACCTAAAAATAGGAACTAACCTAATGCTACCAATAATGTATCTACATAACAACCACTTCATGTAAAAATGACAAATATACATGACACCATGATTACCAAAAAAAACTGCATGAAACTCCCATCAAATCTCACCCATCTACATCACTTAATAAACAAGTCTATTTCCCATGACATAACTATGTCAAGTAATAATATCTCTCTTCCTCATAATGATAGCCAAACTAATGAGCTAGGTGACTAAGCTAGGTCAATCATATATATATATATATATATATATATATATATATATATCACACCTAAGTTACCTATGGAACTTCTAAGTGCAAGTAGCCTATTAAATTTCAGAACTTGTTGATCTTGGAATTGTAAGAGTAGATTGAACTTTGATACCATTTTGGAGATGATATCTAACCCATAAATCACTTACAATCAAAATTATCTAAAGAGAACAAGTCATGATTAATTCTATATAGCCTTGAGAGAGAACTGATCAAAATAGTATTAAAATATTGATATTAACATGTAATAATAATGGACAGGTTACAATGAATATAATGAATGTTTATAAAACTAGAAAGATAAAACATTGGATAAAAACCCTATGAGAGGATTGAAATAAAGAATGAAAATTATCTTCCTTATATGACTTGAGATAACTAGACCTATAAAAAGATCAATTTAATAATAGAAATGCACTCCTAGATTTATCTTAGGTGTAATAATGTAATAAGGGACCTAATTAATTAATGATTGATTAATTAACTACTAAGATAATACCACAATTGCTACAATACCCCACCTTAATCTCAACTTATGGGGAAGCTAAAAACCTAATGATGAATGTAAAGATGGGTGCATGAATGCATGTATGGATTGATCTCATCTACAATTCTTGATCAAGTACCCATGAAAAATAAAATACAATCTCTCATAACCAAAAAAAAAGGAGAAACCACATGGGGAAAAAGTCCCCTCCAAAATAGAGAAAATAGAAAATAACTACACTGGAGAAAGAAGGATAAGAGGACTTGATGTGACCCCCCAATAACTTCTTCTAACATAAAACAATAGATTTTCCCCATATGAGAAAGAAAATGACAATAGGAACCCATATAAATAAGTATCTCCTATGTTAATGATGAATTCTTGAAGATAGAACATGATTTACTACCTACAAACAATATTTCTATCCCTAAGAAGAAAGAAATCCACTTGTGATTGGAGTAACCATTCCCATAAATGAAAAGAATGATTAATATAAATCCAAATGATTTGTGCTTTTGAAAACCACTCAAATGTGCTCATGTCTAAATGAGATAATATCAATCTAGAAACATGTGAAGAGTAATGTGAAACAAGCTCGAAAGACTATGAAGATTGATGACAACATGTGAGACTATAAAAAAGAGGATATGAATATCCTCAAAATAATCCTCTAAATATACAATCTAAGACTCCAAAAATAAGGATTCTATCTTTGCAATATATGATCCCCATGTAGCATTGTTTGGAAGAGTTGAAGATGGTGAGCTAATACGGATGTTAGGCCTGTAAAAAAAGGAGGGATAAATGTCCTCAACATAATCCTAAAAATTTTCAATATGATACTCTACAAACAAGGATGATACTGTTAGTAATAACTGAGAGGGTGGGTGAATCAGTCGCCTCAAAAATTTATCCTTTTAAACTTCAATCCACCAATTAATACACCTCAGATTATTAAGTCCCTACAAGATGTATGCCTTTGAAATACTTGAAATAAATAACTGTCTGTCGGTTTACCTT
>MU227291.1:4552750-4567275 GCA_018584345.1 Thuja plicata
CTTCTTCCATGTCTTTCTGCGTGCATTCTTTGCTTGAACATCTCCTTCAAACATGTCTTCTAAATACTTCCATATGGTATATGCTTTGTCAATCTTCTTGATTTCAGAAAATTCACTGTTAGATAAGACGCTAATTAGGGCTTCTTTGGCAATTGCATTATTGGTAAAGGTTTCATTTTGTCTATTAGAAGCATCATCCTTTGCAAGGTCTTTCAGAGACGGAATTACAACTTCTTGTGTAGCAATCTCAAAGATCTCAAAGCCAACACATGTAGATGTGCTATCATTTTTTTCTTCCAATCTAGATAGTTCTCTCCATCAAACTTAGGGCTCTCTTTTCTGAAGTATGCCATCTAATCTATCTTAAGTTGTTAGGCTTTCTCTCCAAGGCACTTGGCTCTGATACCAATTGTTAGAATACTTCAGAGATAACTAAGAGGGGGGTGTGAATCAATTATCTGCAACTTGATCTTTATCTTATACTTATTAATCTAGATTGATGCAAAGTAAATGCATATTTAGATAACACATCAATTTGGTTATGGGGAAACCAAATGGTAAAAACCCTGGTGGGAATTATTACCCACAAAGAACTATACTGTTTATAGTGATCCCTATTAAAAGATCTTCCAACCCTGTTAGGAGTTGTTCATTACAATGCAGTAGTATAGTGACCTGGTTAAGGGTTGGACCCTGTTAGGAGTTCTTTACAATAACCCTGTTAGGGGTGGTGAACTCACTGTCCAAGGACTCACTGTCCAAGTGGTGAAGGCTACAACCTTCTGGTTATTTGATACACACTGTATCAACAAGGTGAACTGTTGTTTGTGACACTGCTTGTCTGATCAGTTCCTTTTGTGTGTCGATTCTTTAACCTCTTGTAAAGCACTATAACAATCTTCTCTGTGTTCTGAAAGCTTCTACTTAAATATCTATATTATCAACATATGATAAATATAGCTCTGCTGCTTTAACACTCTGCTCTGCTTTTCTTATCTCTAGCTTCCGCAACTCTTTTTATTACAAATGACCTTCTATAAGTACATACACCAAGTATGAGATCATGGGACCTGTAGGAAAACTCTTCTTAACATCCTTGTCAGCTCTACTAAGTGCCCAAGCATAATTACAACCGTGCAAGTACTAACTGAATAAATGCATCGCTTCACTAAGTTGGCTTCACCAGTTTAATCATAACTTTGGAATCTTCTTGAAATATGTTTAGCACCTTTAGATTAATATCAACAACTCATAAATAATCATGAATATATACACACATATTTTGAAGATATGCACAACTCAATAAACACATTACATACGTCGGCCTTAAACTGTTATTCCTCCAGAACTGTAACCGTCAATAACAAAATTACATATCTTTACTGAAACATCATATCTGGGTCTATGTGTATGAACATAGCATAATAAACATGTCAACAACATTTATCTATCCATGCAAGTCTTCATGTCTTCATATGGATAAGTACATACAAAAGTATTGATGTGTATTATATGTTGTCATCAATGACAAACATACAATCAATCAACTGTTCAGAATCAAATCTCCAACAATTAATTATGAAATATATGAAGGCATAATTAATGTGTTTGAAGTGGGTCATCACATCATAAATCTTAAACTAGTAACAGTGGTCCCAAGGAGTCACATCCCCAAGGTTCTCTCCAATCCTAATCCTTGTGTATAGTGTGAAGTGGTGTAACCTAATTTGTGTAACTATCCAAATGACACAGGATGTCATATAAAATTTATTTGTATATGCAACCTAGTATATCTACTCATGTAGTTTGTTGGAGATGAACTAAACCCAATCAAAATGGTCTTTTCCTTTGATAATTATCATGATTTAAAAGTACATCCATTTTTAGTATCAAAAATCCTCCTTGAAAAATTTTCTCAACATTATGATTATGTCTTGGACTATGGGATTGAACTTTGCCTTCTTGATATGGTCTGTGATTTTATTTCTTGACTTCCTCCTCTGAGTCACCCAATATTTATTAAGGTTCTCCTTGTTTCATGCATATTCTTTCATATATGCTTAGAGTGCCTCATCTTCTCATATTATAAATATGACCCAAAATTATAGGATCTAGATTATTTGTCCAACAACTTTTGGGGAGAAGTCCATCACTATCTTCCCCTTATCATAGATGCATTATCAGGTAGCTTGGTTGTAGTGGTTGAAAATTGTGAGGATTATCTCTAGAGATTGTACTGCATGTGGGAAGACAACAACTTGTACCATCCAAGAACTATTGACCCTACCATAGAAGGTGGTTCCAAGAGGGAGATTTTATGTATTAGTTCTTATTAATCAAGGTATATATTCTCTATCTCTATATCAGTTATATTCTAGGATACAATCTTTAGCTTGGATAGTTTGAGTTGTTTCTAGTATTGATACTTGATTGTAGTGAGGATATTTTCTAACCGTGTTTTGGCCTTGAATTTATTTTTGGCTATAGGAGTGGGTACCAGAGTTGTCATGTATTCAAAATTAGCCCATATAAAGGCAAAAAATAAAGATTAGATTACTCAAAGAAATCATAAATGAACCTTTTATGACTATACCATATTTGACAACTCATGATGGTTCTTGGGGTCCTAGGGTTTGGTAGATATGGTTTATAGTTCATGCATGGGGGTAAAGGTTATCTAGAGGTCCAGAGTTTCCAAATGATTCCTTTTCATAATGTTTGACTTTAGAGATTTGGATTTGTACTATTAGGTTTAAAATGATAAAAAATTGAATACTAAATAGGTAAGGCATAATGAAGATCTTCGAGATCAAATTTTTGAAGATACTCTTTAATCACAGTGATTTGGCCTTAGGGTATGTGGACTAGACATTCAAGTTTGGCTTTACCAGGATAGGTCTATGATTTAGGAAAGCTAGAAGTTGGAACTCTAGACCCAAATTTTTGGAGTTTATTTAGTGTTTATTATTTTTACCTTGTATCATATTTCACTAGGACTACGAGGTTTGGTGTTGGCTTGGAAAAAGATTACAGGGTCATGGGACTTGAAACATGATTGGTTAACCAAATCTTGTAATGGTGTTTGCTAATTAGGGAATATCTCAATTAGATTTATAAAACCATGATATTAGAATACTTATGTGACTTGAATAATGGCTTGAGAATACCAACAACTGTGGTTAAATAGGATATTCTATTAGGGATTTTGGAACTGAGGATCCTAAAAGTTTTTTTTCTTTGTGACTTCTTACTTTAGGCTTTGTAGAGAAATTCTCCAAAGTATGGGAATTTTAAAGAAAATGGGTATATTTTATGGGGGCTTGGTAACCTAGAATTTAGGGCACGGGTCGTATTGTTGATTCCCTTATCCATTTCTCAATGTATTTTACAAGGTAAACTATTTTTTTCTAATTCAATGTCTCATCTTGGGGTTACCAACATTAAATTATTTTCACGCATCAAGGTCTGGTCTAAACCAACTTTTGTTCGTACATATTAGTGCACATGGGTAGAAGACCTTAAAAGTCCCAATTTGTATATTTTGGGTGCAATTTGATAGTACATTTCAATTTTGGACTTGCACAAATATGTACAAGGAAACACAAATTGGATTTGAGGTCTTAACTAATGGATTTTGAGGAGAGAACCTTATTCTCTAACCTAATAGGGTGGGAAACTAAAAATATGAAACAAAAAGGGAAAGACAACAACCATGAACACAAAAGGAAATTTAAAAAAAAATTGAGGAAGGAATAAATCCCGCCTCTAGAAAAACAAGACAAAGAATGCATGAAAGAACTGATAGAATCTATGGGTGCAAACATGAACTTGATTATGGGTAGCAAGGGTTGGATGATTGGCTCATGAGGAAATATTTGTGATCATTTGAAATATTTGTAAGTGTAAATGAGTCTCATTTGGGCCTTATATAGATGGTTGGTTAAGTGTATTTAATATGATTTGTACTTATTTTGCAGACACTAAAACTTCATCATGTCAGGGACCAAAACCCTAAAATTCTAAATACTACGAAGAGAAAAAGGCTCTCAAGTACCCTACAATTCTAAAACTCACAATCCCAAATAACAACAAAAAAAATCAAAGATGAATTTAGGGTCAAGGACTCTAGAGGAAAATATTAAAACAAGGGATCACAAGGAAAAAAGAAATTGTGGCCCAATATTTTCCAAGTAAAATGTAGGGACGGATGCATGGCATAACAAAATGGTTCTAAAATATTTCTAACTGTCATATGATGGTTCTTCATGTTGTGCATGATGTTTTTGGACTATTATAGTACTCTTTGTTGATTGAATTAGATGTTTCAGATGATAAGTGGTTGTTTGGATTACCTGGTTTGATTGTAGCAATGATTTGGGGTTTGCGCTAGCTTGGTGAAGTGTGTTAATGATTTTTGGGTCCCGATTATCCCTTGTATTGGTTTTATTACCATTTCCTTCCACCATGCAGGTGTTTAAGGCCAACCTATGTGGTCATTGCACATTAAATGTTCATATTCTTCATTATGGTCACCTAGGAGAAGATCATTTGAGCGTGTAGGTGATACACATCAATGGTCAAACCATTTCAAATATGTGAAACATTGTGGAAATGTATTAGGTGTGTGAAGTGTGTGAGAAAATTTCCTAATTATTACCAAAATTAATGAGTTGGAGATGTCTAATTTAGAAATTCCCAAAATATTCTAGGTGTGTCAAAGGTTGATGAAGCTTAACTTGTGTTCTCATGGAAATTCATTTTTTCTTTCTATCATTCTAATGTTATAGCCCCCTCTAAATTTTATCACAATTAGGGATTAGTAAGATTATTTTGGTGTAGCCATAAAAATATTACTTCAAGGAGTAGTTTCCTCAATTTGCAGCTCTAAAACAAGTTGTGTGAATTATTCTATATTGGGAGATTTATCACTCTATTTTTTCCCTCATTTTTTTTTATGTAAATCTAGTGTTCACTTGTGAAATTGTGTAGAATAATTTGTTATTTCATAGTTACATTGTTATTGTTGCATGAAGTTAAGGTTTTATAATGGGTCTCATGTTAGAATGATTTAGAATAACTGAGAGGGGGGTGAATCAGTTATCCTCAGGTCCAGATGTACCAATTGAACTTTCAAACACTTCAACCAACTTAGATCTACTCAATAATCCACTCGGTCTCTATAACATATAATCTGTAACATAAACTTGTAGCTCACTATCCTAAAGTAATCAACTTGTAGAATATAAAACTCTTAACAGTACAACACATCAAATAACATTCACACAAGTATAACACCACAATTTAACATGGAAACCCAATATGGGAGAAACCACCAGTAACATGCTACCAAATTTTCACTCTTCTTAAGTGAGCTCTGTGAGAATCCAACCTTGTTAAAGGTTACAATACACACTGTTAAATGTGACCCTATTAAAGGATTTAATCACCCTGTCAAAAGTGACCCTTGTTAGAGGAATTAGATCATTCCATTAGAATGTCACCTTGATTAAAGGATTTACAATATGACTGTTAGGTCAACCTTGGTTGAAAGGATTTTGATTGATACAATGGTCAGAAAGTAACAGTAGATTGATCTAAAACATACAACTCACTTTACAAATACAGATCCATTTTTGCTCAAATTCTAATTCACTGACTGGCCTCCATTTTCATCTCTATCACTCAGATCTGCTTGGAAATTCATCAAGAAATCACCACTGTGAAGTCTTATACTACTCTTCTCAGCCTTCTCTTTTGTCTTCTTAGATTTGTCAATCAACTAAATCAACCTCCACATACATAACCTATAATTAGGTTAATCATATACCTCTCTGATCATGTAGCTATATCTTTTTCCACTTAATCATCACCGTAGATCTTAGGTTTTGCTTAGATCTAGTGAATCCTTCCAACATTTCATTTTCCATCTACCTTATAGAATAAATCCTAAAACTCCTTCTTGAATCCATACATAAAAATGGTTAAACATATATTCAATGCTTATTTAATTCTCCACAACAATTATCCTTATCTTAAATACACTTTACATATCCCAAGAATTCAGCTATGTCGGATGGGATCTCAAATGTTTCTGAAACTGTCAAAATACTGACACTCGGTCATCACTGTGTTCTTCCTCTCAATCATCACTATATAAATTGGTAATTTACTGACGCTCAGTAAATGTTGATGCTCAATCGACACTATATTTGCTTGGTATGTACTAGCACTCGGTCGACACTCGCATCACTCATCACATACATAAGTTCCTTAATCTTATACTTTTTTACTCGGTCAAGACTAAACTTGTAGTCTTCTAGTCTTCACTTGGTGTTAAAGATAAACAAAATATTACCTTACCAAGGTGAAATCTCATCAAGTACCCATTATAGCTTCTCATAACTCAACCATTTCACTAGGTCTTCTTTTTATATGCTCTTTTCAAATCTTCTTCATCAAGCATCTGATATGGCACTTTATAGGATAGAAACTATCTTACCAGTTAAGGTTTGACATCAATGGAAATATAAAAATTGTTTTAATTGTAGCTTCCAACAATCTTTCTCTTTGGCATTGATGGAAAACACATGGAAACAACACATGCAAGGTTACCAAAAAATCCAAATAGTATGTTATGTAAAAAGATTTTCATTAATGTCCTTAGCTTCATTCTGACTCTCTCCAATACAAACATTAGCTCCCTCTTGGATAGATTTTCTCTGTAGCTTATCTCCCTCTATGTCTTCTCACTGATTTCTCCCTTAAATAGTATATCTCCCTCTTTTTTTCCTTAAATATTTCTCCCTCTTTGAAAACAATGCCAAAGACATACATCTTCACCATGTAGATATCTCTGTGTCAACTTTCTAAATTATATGCTCCCTCTATCAGCTTTCTTATGACTGATCAAATTCTTGTGCGTTACTCTTCACAGCTTTAGGAAACTCCTAAACGGTGACCACCTTTGCATCAATTTGTCAAGTATTCTGTGTAATACATTTGATGCAATCACTCCATGTGATCCTAATTAGCCTTAGCTAGGGGAATAAACCCTAATTTACCTCTCAAATACTAATGATCATCCTTAGGTAATGATTTAGTAAATATATTTGCTAATTGTTCCTTTGTATTCACATATTCCAGTCTTACCTCTTCATCTTGAACTAGCTCTCTCAAGTAATGATACTTGATAGCAATATGCTTGGTCTTTGTGTGCATCACAAGATTCTTTGATATATTAATAGCACTTTTCTTATCAAAGAAAATAAAAATTATTTTAGTGATCTCTTCCTTCATTCCTTTCAACAATTTCTTGATCCACACTATATTTGAACAATTAACTACTACTGCAACATATTTAGCTTCTGCTGTAGATTGAGAAATATAGTTTTGTTTCTTTCTTGTCCAAGATACTAATCTCTTTCCTAGAAATAATGCACCACCACTTGTACTCTTTCTTTCATCAACATTACCTTCCCAATCCACATATGTATAAACTTTCATTTCAAACTTATCATTCTTCTTATAGTACAACCCATAATCCTTTGTTACCTTCAGATATCTATGAATCCTTTTCACTTCCATCATGTAAATATCTTTAGGATTTGCAAAAAGTCTTGCAACAATCCCAACTGCTAATGCAATATCTGGTCTAGAGTGAACAACATATTGTAGTTTCCCAATCTTTGAACTATACAAGGTTTGATTGACTTTATTTGTCTCATCAGTCTTTGATAGTTTCTGTCCAGTAGCCATAGGTGTACTTACAGGTCTAGAGTCCTCCATGTCAAAGGTTTCCAGTATCTCCTTGATATATTTAGATTGAGTAATGTAGATACCTTTCTTCATTTGATATACTTGCAAACCAACAAAAAAATTGATCTCTCCAAACATAGACATCTCAAATTCAGTTTGTATCTCATTTAAAAATGTTTGGCATAAAGCATCATGTCCTCCAAATATGATATCATCAACAAATATTTCAGCTAACAATATCCCTTTACCTTTTTCCGACTTCCATTACAGATTACTATTGTCATTTGTCCTTGTAAAACCAGTTTTGACAAAGTAATTATGCAATCTCTCATACCATGCTCTGGGGGCTTGCTTCAATCCATACATCACTTTATGTAGCTTGCAGACCATATTCCTCTTGCTTGAATCAACAAATCCTTTAGCTTGTTCAATGCATACCTCTTCTTCCATTATTCCATTTAGAAATGATGATTTGATATTCATTTGATATACTTTGAATCCTTTGTAAGCTGCATAAGTCAGTAGAGTTCTAACTCCTTCCAATATAGCAACTGGGGCAAACGTCTCACCATAGTCAATGTCTTTTTCTTGTGTATAACCTTTGCATCCCAGTCTATCCTTGTTTCTTATGACTTCTCCGTGCTCATTCAGCTTATTTCTAAATACCCACTTGGTTCCAATAACATTCTTGTCCTTTGGTCTAGGTACTAGTGTCCAGGTTTTGTTCTTCTCTGTTTGCTCAATTTCTTCATTCATAGAATGTATCCAATCGTCCTTACCCAAATAATTCTTCACATATTTGGTCTAAAATTCACATACTAAACATGTCTATTTTTCAATTTTCTTCTTTTCATGACCTTTGAATCTTTTTCTTCAATGATTTGATCTGGTTTATGATGTCTTCTTACATACTTAGCTAGTGTAGGCTCTGATCTCCTTTCTTCTTGTTGTTCTTCTTCAGATTCATCTTGTAAATTCATTTCAGGTTCATTTTGTGTTTTTGTTTCTTCTTCTAAATTCTCAATAGTTACCACCTAATGCTCAACAACTTCTTTCTGTGACTTGGTATTTTCTTATTATTGCTCAGCAGCACCATTTTGTTGCTCAGTAGCTTCTTTTTCTGGTTTAGGTAAACTGCTATACTCTCCTTCATTCATGTAAACTAAAGATTTGTAATCTTCAAGTTCTTGCTTGCATTCAATTTCATTATTTTCTTCATATTCATCAATTCTAACATTTTCACTTTCCACAACTGTATTAGTGTTATAATTCAAACACTTATACACTTTGCTCTTAGTGGAATAACCTAGGAATATGCCTTCATCACTTTTAGCATCAATTTTTCCATTTTTATTGTCCTTCAGTATATAACATTTTCTTCCAAATACTTTAAAGTATTTTACATTAGGTCCATAACCATACCATAACTCATAAGGTGTAATATCAGTACCTTTCTTGACTTGTACTCAGTTCAAGGTATAGACCATTGTACTTACAACTTATCTCCAGTACTTTTCTGCAACATTTTTCTCTATCATCAGTGCACAATCCATTATTGATATGCTCCTCTCGGTTATGTCATTCTGTGGTGGAGTCCTTGAAGTAGACATATGTCTTTTAATTCCTCTATCATTATAGAATAAGTTGATCTTACTAGATATAAACTATCCTCCTCTGTGAGATCTCAAACATCTCAAGTTTTTACCTGTCTCTTTTTTAACTTTTGCTAAATACCACTTAAACAACTAAAAAAGCATCAGATTTTTCTTGGAGAAACATCACATTCATCATTATAGAGTAATCGTAAACAAACAATATGAAATATTTATCACCATGTTAGCTTTTCACACCAATAGGTCCACAAAGGTTAGTATGAACCAATTCCAAAACATCATCAGAAGCATAGGTTTTTCTCTTGAAACTAGACTTTTTCATTTTGCCCAACTGACATTGCTTACTCATAACATTATCAAGTTTCTTCAATCTTGGTAACCCTCTTACTCTTTTCATCTTACTAATGTTTACCAAATTTTCAAAGTTCACATGATACGACCTTTTATGCCATAACCATACATCATCATATTGTGCAAACAAACATGTCTCATCAGATAGATCTAGATAGAACAAATTACCTCTTATCTATTCTCCACTTCCAATTAGTTCACCAATAACATCAAAGATTTTTTCCTTTCTGTGATGGAATTCAAATCAGTAGCCAGAAGTGTTCAACTGAGAAACACTCAAAAAATTATAGTTAAGACCTTAAACCCAATAAAAATTGTCACATGTGATCATATCAGTCAATTTTATTGATCATTTTACTTTCACAAGACATGGTTTATCATTGCCAAATTTAACACAACCACCTTTGTAATAATTTAAGGTTTCAAACTTACATTTATCACCAGTCATGTGATGTGAGAAACCACTATCAATTATCCATCTATCACCTTTACTCATATATTAAATAACTATAGTTTTTCATCCTCATCAAAATCATATTTCATAACAACATAAACAACTTCTATATCATTGTCATTAGACTTATCAGATTCACTATCGGTTTCTTCTTCGACAATATACCAAGATTTCTTACCTTTGTCTTTATAGTCCTTATACCTTCTGAAATATTTGTCATCTATTTTGTCTTTGTACTTTCCTTCTCTTTTGTCATCCTTGCCATTCTTGTTAGGGCATCTTGTTGCAATATGGCCAACTTTGTTACATGAAAAATAGATTATAGGAAGTTTACCTTTGAATTTTCCTTTTCCTCTCGGTAGTATTCTAGCCATGAGTGCCTCAATTTC
Source organism: Thuja plicata (assembly GCA_018584345.1). Lineage (NCBI taxonomy): Eukaryota > Viridiplantae > Streptophyta > Pinopsida > Cupressales > Cupressaceae > Thuja > Thuja plicata. Next base: position 4,563,313 of record MU227291.1, read on the forward strand.
ATCAAGATCATCATTTGAAGTGTCACTATCACTATTCACATGTCTCTCTTTTCTTTTCTTTGATTTATGAAGAGTCAATTGTGATTTGAATGCATAATCAACATTGTGAGGGGTGAAATTATCCAAATTTGATAACGAAAAAGAATTAAGGCTACCAACTAGACCTTCCAGAGTTAAGTTATTACCAGGAGTACATCTTAGTTCTTGTATAGTAGATACTCTAATAGCATAAAAAGGAATTAGTGTTCTCAATACCTTGCTAATAAAAGTATCATCATTAATAGTTCTATTTTCTCCTCTAATAGCATTCACAACCTCCTTAACTCGGCTACAATATTGAACAATAGTTTCACCATCTAACATTCTTATTTCATCAAACTTACCTCTCAATCTTTTAGATTTGGCTCTTGGTACATTTGTATCTCCTCCATAGATAGTTGCCCACATTTCTTTTGTAGTTTTACAGTCTTTTATGTCTTTAAATTTAGGATAGCTTAGGGCTGATGCAATCTCCAACATTGCTTGATTGTGTTCCTCCTTTTCTTTCATCTATTGAACTATCAACACTATCGGCAGATTTATGTAATCATTTTCCAAATAGTAGTTTGGTGCTTCTCCATTTCCAGCTAGGTGTAGCTTCATCAAACTTTTCCATCCAGGGAAGTTCTCCATGTTCAACCTCGGTACCTCCTTTTTATACATCTTGATCTTTTGCTTCAAGTACCTTCAAATGTTTCCTTACAAGCACCAAAATTCTATGATACAAATTGTTAGAATAATTTAGAATAACTAAGAGGGAGGTTGAATCAGTTATCCTCAAGTCTAGATGTACCAATTGAACTTTCAAACAAAACAACCAAGTTAGATCTAATCAATAATCCACTCGGTCTCTATAACATATAATCTGTAACATAAACTTGAAGTTCACTATCCTAAAGTAATCAACTTAGAGAATATAAAACTCTTAATAGTACAACACATCAAATAAAATTCACACAAGTATGACACTAGGATTTACTGTGGAAACCCAATATGGGAAAAACCACCATAACATGCTACCAAATTTTCACTCTTCTGAAGTGAGCTCTGTGAGGAGCCAACCCTATTAAAGGTTATAATACACACTGTTAAATGTTACCTTGTTAAATTATTTAATCACCCTGTTAAAAGTGAGCCTTGTTAGAGGAATTAGATCATTCCATTAGAATGTCACCTTGATTAAAGGATTTACAATATGACTATTAGGTCAACCTTGGTTAAAAGGATTTTGACTGATACAATGGTTAGAAAGAAACACTAGATTGATCTAAAATATAAAACTTACTTTACAAATATAGATCCACTTTCGCTCAAATGCTAATTCCCTAACTAGCCTCCATTGTCATCTCTATCACTCAGATTTTCCTGAAAATCTGTCACGAAATCACCAATGTGTAGTCCTATACTTCTCTTCTCAGCCTTCTCTTCCTTCTTCTTAGATTTTTCAATCAACTAAATCAACCTCCATATACATAACCTACAATTAGGTTAATCTTATACCTCTCTAATCAGGTAGCTAGATCTTTTGCCTCTTAATCATCACTATAGATCTTAGGGTTTGGTTAGATCCAACAAATCCTTTCAACATTTCATTTTCCATATACCTTGTAGAATACATCCTAAAACTCCTTGAATCCATACATAAAAATGGTTAAACATATATTAAATTCTCATTTAATTCTCCATAACAATCATCCTTATCTTAAATATGATTACATGTAACAGATTAAATGTTTGAAGATGTTAAGTTGATGATCATGCAAGGCATTAAATCAGTTAATGTATTATATTGTCATTGATGTCAACTTAATATAATCTGTATGGTCATGTAAATAATGCCAAAGACTTCAGAGAACCAAAGGAACCAAGGCTATGCTATCAGTAATGCATACAATTCAAGTATTCACTAAGTGACAAACAACACCGATGGAGTGCACCCGACGGACAGAGAAAAAGAACAAAGTCATAGTGATACCCGACGAGGAAATGCACACCACTACCGATGAGTAGAGTCATAGTGTTTCCTGATGAGAAAAGCATAGAGTAACTTGAAGGAAGAAAATAGAGTGTTTCCCGATGGACGGAGATCATGAAGCTAACTAGATTCTTGCCGATGGAAAAGTTAGTTGTCACCAAAAACTAACTGCAGTGGTGACCGACAGAACAAAGAGTTCAGAAAATGACAAATTATCTAGCTGGTAGAGCTAAATATAGACTTAACTAGTTGTCTACTTTGTTTTATTCTCCTAGAGATAAGTGATTGATTTAAAGCTAATTTGTACAGTTGGCAAGAAGATATCTATGAGACAAATTAGGAGTTATGCTTTAAATCTAATTGGCTAGATTGTTTATCATGCCAAGAATCAAGAATCAAGAACCAAGAAACATGGAATATTGTGTCTATATAAGAGACAAGCTTAATTCATTTACGATGGGATTAAGGGGAGTGAATAGAAAGAGGATGTTGAAGAGAAACTGATGAAGAACTACTTCATGCAGTGCTGATCAAACAAGCTGAAGGAAGAGCTAAGGAATTTTGTACACAACTGATGAACAGTGAGCACAACATCATAGAGCAGAAAGTATGGACCACAAGGATTGAATTGATACATTGGTCAGAGAGGTAATGTCCTTAAATAGATCTAAAAATCTACAATTTAAGTTGCAATATGAACAAGTCATAATGTTTCAATTTAACCATTGAAGCATCAAGTCTCTTAACTGAGAGGACTTAACAGTATTCTATATATTGAAGTACATCTCAAGGCATGCCAAAAAGGTTGATTCATGAAAGTAGAATTTGATATGCCTGATGCCTTTTGACAGCCTAAGAGAGAGGATGATTCAAGGATGGAAACATTATATGCCCGATACTAAGTGACAACCTATATGTGTAAAATCATCTAACAAGGTCACACTTAACAGTGTGTTTGTAACCTTTAATAGGGTTGGCTCCTAACAGGGCTCACTTCAGAAGAGTGAAAATTTGGGGTACTGATCCTAGTGGTTTTTCCCTTAATAGGGTTTCCACGTTAAAATCCACGTGTTATGTGTGTATGGTTCATTTCTTTACTGTTTTGTATCTTACATAATTCATTCTGGATATATCGGTATACTCTGCATATTTACTATATTTCGGTAAAAAAATGACTGCTTATCGGTAAACATAAAGAAGAAGGTTTAACAGAGCAATCCGACAAGTAGTAAGTTGATATAAGCTATTCAAGGCATTCATCTTGTAGGACAAAAGATAACTTGAGAAATAATTTGTGGTTATAAGGTTTGAAGGGTTGATTTAAGGATTAATTTTTGAGGCCACTGATTCACCCCCCCCCCTCTCAATTATTACTAACAATTGGTATTGGAGCTTGTGTGCTTAGAAGGAAGGTTTCAATACCTAAGCCAAAGATCACAAGACAAACAGATGAGATGTGCCCAAGTTGAACAAAGATAATTTTGCTTCATGGCAGAGTAGGATAAGACTCCACTTTTCAGGTATTGGTAATGATGTTACTCAATTCCTAGAAACTAAATATGTGTTGCCCACAGGAGAACCAAAAGTTGAACAAATGAGAGAGAAGCATGAACACAATGGCATGATGATAGAGCTTGCTTCCTCACTCTTCGATGCTGAATTTGAAGATGTCAAAGAATGCAAAATTGCAAAATAGATGTGGGACAAATTGAAGCTTGTACATGGTGGTGACAAAAATGTTTTGAGAGCCAAGGCAAAAAGCCTTAGAGGAAATTTTGATGATATCAAAATGAAAGAAGGTGAAAACATCACTCAGTACAGAACAAGAATCAAAGAGGTAGTCAATGCTATCCAAGGAGTTGGAGGTGTACTAGAAGAAGATACAGTGGTAAGTAAAATTCTAAGAACCTTACTGCCTACTTATGCTATTAGAGTATCTGCCATTCAAG
>MU227291.1:4581147-4596330 GCA_018584345.1 Thuja plicata
AATAATGTTGATGTGTCGGCATCTTGAATTGTGTGTAAGGAGATCATGGCTAAAACGGTTATGACGGATTCCTTTGACACGTAAGAGCTATGTCAGGAAGATTCAATGACAGGTGAAGACATGTGGCGGAAACTGATAAATTTGAGTACTGTACACTCTTCCCCAATCGTGGGGTTTGGGGTTTCCTATTTTCTCAAAGAATGGTAAAACCCTAATATGGTTTTCTTTGGGAGTAGCCCTAAAAAGTAAAGCGCATGATATAAGCATTTTTTAGGGTTGCGAAGAGATGTGATGCGAGTGTATTGTTGGAACGGTTTATGCTACCGTGATTTGTCTTCAAGGGTTTTTTGAAATCTTCTAAAAGAACTTGCATTGCAAGTGTATTGTAACTGTAGTAGTTTTTGATCAATACATTGTGCAGGTTTTGGAGTGCTGGGGTTTTTTACCGAAAGGTTTTCCCCAGGGTATATCATTGTGTCATTCTCTGTTTTCTGTATGCATGGTATGTGGTTGCAATATCTTTGTTAAAGTAGTTAACGAATCTGTAATTGTAAGGATTTAAAAGAATTTGCACAATACTTTCCTATAGAGATTAGCGTAGGAAGCTGTTTCCGCACCTGAGTTTCCTTACAGTTTGATTTAGTAAATCTGAGGAAAAAGAAATCATTTTGAATCTAGGATTTTCTCCTTGTTTGGTTTTCAGATTTGTGTTTGTGGGTGTTAGGGTTTCATTAAAAATATATTTATAAAATAAATCATACTTTTTCCCTATTAGGGTTTTGGGGAACACATTACACGCCTTCTTACCAAACTTGAAATTTATGCCCATAGATCTAGATCTGCATGTTTAAAAATAATTAAGGGGATAAGTTGCATGTTAGGGCTATGGAAGGGAATTATAATTATTAAATTAATTAAAGCATGCATAAATCCTCCAAATAGAATATTATTTAAAAAATACAAATGCATGATTGTTTTATATTTAAAAATATATATATTCCCTTTTATAATTGATTGCATTAATATATATATACACATATAATTATATATATATATATGGCATGCATGTATTGCTTTTAAAATAAAGTGTCTTTCTTATTTTAAGGGAAGTGTTATATATATTTACACACATACATACATACATACATACATACATATATGTATGTATGTGTGTGTGTGTGTGTGTGTGTGTATTTTTACACACACACACACACACACACACACACACACACACACACACATATATACATACATATATATACATACATACATATATATACATATATACATACATATATATATACATATGTACATATATATACATATACATATATATAATTATATATTATAAAATGTGGCGGGTAATCTTCATGTTCATACCTATTTTGATGACCTTGCATATCCTTGCATTTTCCTTCTTTTTGTATACCCGTGTGTGTGGGCCTGGTGTTTATCTCCTCAGTACAATGGGGTGTACCTCAGGGTTCCACATGGTTGGGTGGTAGTGATTCTTTTACCATTGAGATCTCATGTTCTTGTTCCTCCTTGGATGATCCTTATAGTTGTTCTAGCTTCTTGTTCTTCTAGAGACTTGTTCATTATTATGAGATGTATATTTGTATCTATCTGTATTTGGTTGAAATACATCCTCAAGATTTTATGCATTGTTATTCTTTATTGCATACCTTGCGACTTGTGCAGTGGATGTTGACTCATTATGTAGACCTTTGGTATCAGTTGTATATGTGATCTTGTTATATGAGATGTACCTTATATTTTAGTTGATGCATATTTTCATGTTAGTTTATTTATGGTTGTTCTTCATAGATTAGTTAACTTAAAATTAACTCTACATCATGTAACCCTTGAGTTATTAACTATACTTGTTTACTTTATCATTATGTTTATCTTACGTTATTCTTGCTTCCTCTTTTGTGTTGTGAAAACTTTAAAAAATATCTGTCAAATTAGTATCATGTTTAGGTTAAATTCTATTGGGTTCTCAAGTGGGGCATTACACCCCACCTCTACCCTAAAATTCTAAATAATCAAAATAAATTGGAACATCATTGAGGACAAAATCACCATAGAGTTTACTCCAAAAATACAAGGGAACTTCATAGTTATTACAAATATGGCTATCAAAAATGGTGTAGGAGCACCTAGGATAATCCCTAATGTCAAATTTTGATGTGACTTATACTGACCTTATCCAAGTCAGTAGTGCTTACTTTAGGCCTTATAAGGTCTTGCAAGTTTTTCCCTAGGTGGATTTGACTAACATCAATCCAACCTAGTGGTTTTATGTTTTGAGTGTGTTTAGTGGTTTTTTTAGCCAAACTGGGAATTTGGGGTCCAAAATCCTAGAAGGCTTAGAAAGGCTTATTTTCGGGCCTAATATATCCTCTAGGATGTTTTTACATCATTTTTTATAGGTTAGAGGTCATAGAATTAAGTTAGATGCAAAAATCAAAAAGTTGTGAAAATGTTGCATGACAACATTTGCAACTTTTGGATTCCTTTCAATGTGGGATGATGGGTATTTGGTTTAACTCCTATTATCATGGGAAAAACATATTTAGACACAAAGGATCTCATTTCCTAAGGTATGATGATGTAATGTGATATTTTTAAATAGCAAGGAAGCCATGTTCTCTAAATTATGTTGATAATCGGCTACTTTTGTGAATGAGTGTTGGTAGATGGATTGAATAGTATGATCTAGTGTTACATTAGTGTAGTATAGGTAGCTTTAAGCATCTTTTGTTTAAATTTCAAGTTTTTGTGAGTTCATTTGTTTAGGTTTGTAAATTTTTTTTTAAGTTGCACAGTTGTTGTTGTTGACAGGGCAGATTTGAGCAAAATGGCTCCCATAGAATCCAATCGTGCATTTCATCATGGTCTAGGTGAATATGGTAGGGGAGCCTCTATATAGTGTAGATATGAGTATAGGAGTCCAAGAGACCAAGGTAGCTATTTTTAAAGGCAAGCCCTAGGCGAGTCCTATGCACTCAGTTAAGCATTTTCCAGAGATTTAATGGTGTTTTATTGCAGGGGAACGATTAGGAGAATGAAACCAAGCATGGTTTCACAAGAATAGAGGTCCTACAGATACCTCCTAGAAAGATTAGGCATTGACCAATCTAGAAAGATACATTTCTAAGTAGAAATCATCAGACTGCACAAAAATAGCCCTATTAGCCCTTAATTATAGGGACCCATTGTACGGAGACCCTAAAACCCTAAGACCACCAAAATATTTAATTTCTTGGAAAAGGGTATCAGAATATCCAAAAAAAATTTGATGTTATTTGGGAACATTGTGAAAGAAGTGTGAAAAACTCACTGATTAGGGCTAATTGACCTATTAGGCCTAAAAGACCAAACCCATTGATTGTCTTGAGATTGTTTGGGAAAGTATTGATGCCCTGACTAAATGGGATCATATGGAGTTAAAGAAGCTTCCCAAACATGGAATACACCCCCTACAACACTTTTTATTGAAGATATGTTGAAAATTCACTTGGAGTCTTCCAAGAAAGAGTAAGGGGTTGAAGAGCACTTTGTTGATACATACCCCAAGGTGAAGCACAAAAGTTACCAACTCATAGAGTAGTGTTGGAGAAGTCCAAGCCTAGTTAAGAACGGGATAGAAAGATCCTAGAAGAGAGGGTAGGATATTGTGAAGGCAAGGAATAGGAAGTTTCATAGATAGGCTTGTGTAAGCACACCTAGAGTGTGCCTATCAGATTGGTATCAGAGCCAATAAGATTTGTCTTGTGGTTAATGTTTCAACCAGCAGGGTCAGTACGAGAGTCTATAATGGTGAAAAATGAAGATCTTGCAAAGAAATTGGATGAGAAATAAGAAGAGAATAGATTTCTTAGAGAGAGATTGGCACAATTAGAACACAAGGTGGACCAAGTGGAAGAGAAGACTGAGGAAGTCAAAGATAAAGTTGAAGGAAAGAGGAAAGAGATAGCTTTAGATGATGAAATCCCTGAAGTTGACCATGTCCTCACTGAAGAACCCTTCTTCAAAACATTAAAATCCTTGAGTGGAAAGGCATTGGAAGGAGTTCCTATCTTTAGTGTAAAGATGGAACCAGAGGTAGTCCTTGATTGGATTGAAGAACTTGAGAATCACTTTGAATGTGATGGCATAACTAAAGCTCAGAAGGTAAAAGTGGAAAAAGATAAACTTAGAGAGTCTGCACTCACTTGGTGGATATTTATCCAAGATGAGAGGGAGAAAGAAGGAAAGAAACCCATATCCACTTGGAAAGCTATGGTAACCAAAATCAGAGAAGCGTATGTACCTGAAGACTATGAAATTCAGTTACATAAAAGGAGACAAAGTCTTAGACATTAAGACTTGTATGTTAACTCTTACACTAAAGAGTTTCAATGGCTATGCATGAGATCTAGAATTGCAGAAGAGGAAAGTGTCAAGGTATCCATATACCTTAATGGTCTAAAATGGACTATCTAGGATTAATTGAGTCTACTTACTCCTTCCACTATTCAGAGATGCCACCAACTTGCAGTAAAGGTGGAAGAGAAATTGAGAAAGAAACAAGCAATACAAGAGGCAGAGATAGAGGAAGAGAAAAGGAGTGTATATGGTGGTATAAGTTTAGAATCCAAGACTCAAGGAGAGACCAAGTTGACTGAACAGCAAGATGGAAGTTCAAGCAAAGGAAGCTTCAATAGAGGAAGAGGCTCTAATACTAATTGGAGAGGAAGAGGTAATAGCCAAGGAAGAGGTTCCTATTTTGCAACTATGAAATGCAATCACTGCAACCAAATGGGATATCCTTCCTATAGGTGTCTAGAGAAAGGCTCTACTTCTCAAGGAAGTGACAAGAGAGTAAACTTTGTGCAAGAGGAATCTAGTGGTGGAGGTAAACACCCTGAAGTACCCTTAGAATCAGAGGAAGGAGAAAATCTAATGATAAGGACAACACTGATCAAAGAACTAGTAAGAGAGGTGCCAAGCCAAAGAAGAGAACTATTTAGAGTGAAGTAAAAAATGATGGGTAAATTTTGTAGAGTCATCATAGACTCAGGGTCTACTGACAACATTGTGTTAGAGGAGGCAGTTAATAAACTGAAGATGAAGAGAATTCCACATAGTAACACATACAAGGTCACTTGGTTAAACAAAGGACAACATGACCTTGTGAATGAAAAATCATGGGTGGACTTCTCAATTGGAAGATACAAAGATAAGGTATTTGTGTGACATCCTACCCATGGATGCATATCACCTTTTAGGAGGAAGGCCATGGAAATTCGACATACAAGCCATGCATGATGGAGAAAAGAATGCATATTCATTCAAGAAAGATGGTGTGACTTTCAAAATCCACTCACTATTGGAAGAAGGATAAGTGAAAGCCTCGGGCCCTAATGTCCTATTGGTGAGTTAGGAGTCCCTAGAAGCTCTAGAAGAAGGAGAGGGAGTAGCATATGTTTTGGTTTTGAAACCAAGGGAAGAAGAAGCAGAAAAGGCAGTCAAGAAGATAGAGATTCTAAAGAAGTAGAAGAGTTTCTTAAGGAGTACAAAGACATTTTCAGTGATGGACAACCTATAAGCCTACCTCCTAAGAGAGCTATTAGTCACCAAATTGAATTTATCCTAGGAGATACCCTTCCTAACAAGGTTGCTTATAAGATGACCCCTCAACAAAATGAGAAAATTGCCAAACAAATCCAAGAGCTCCTAAACCAAGGACTCATTAGGAAAAGTATAATCCCATGTGTCGCACTCACTGTCCTAGCACCAAAAAATGGAAGAAATTGGAGGCTATGCACTAATTCTAGAGCTATTAACCGAATCACCATTAGGTATAGGTTTCCTATTCCTAGGATAGAAGACCTAATGAACTATTTAGGAGAAGAAAAATACTTTACAAAGATTGACCTAAAGAGTGGTTATCATCAAATTAGGGCCAATGAGGGAGATGAATGGAAGACTGCCTTCAAAACCACAAGAGGTTTGTATGAATGGCTTGTGATGCCATTTGGGCTATCAAATGCCCTATCCATATTCATGAGGCTGATGAAAGAAGTACTCAAGGACTACATTGGTAAGTTTTTTGTAGTGTATTTGGATGATATCCTAATATTTAGTAGGACTAAAGAAGAACACTTAAGGCATCTGCAAATTGTGTTTGAGAGACTGCATGAAGAAAAGCTAATGATCAATTTGGATAAGTGTGAATTCCTAAAGAAGGATCTAGTATATCTTGGTTTTGTGTTGTCTCATAGAAAACTTAAGATGGATCCAAGAAAGGTGGAAGCCATCATTTAATTGGCCTACCCCCAAAACTACAATAGAGGTGAGAAGCTTTCATGGTTTAGCTCAATATTATAGGAAGTTCATTAAGAAATTTAGTGATATTTGTGCTCCTATGCTAGACACCATAGAGGGTGGGATGAAAACTAAGTTTGTATGGAATGAACAAGCTAACAAAGGATTTGAGTTGTTGAAGAGGAAGATTTCCACTCAACCCATCTTGACATTACCAAGTTTCTAGAAACTTTTCATAGTTGAGTGTTGTTAGGGTTTTTTCTTGCTGAACCTTCAACAAATGCTTGATTAACTCTATGACTCCCAATGTTTGAATATACTGACTCAAGCAAGACAAAACACTAATTGATGAGGGTTTATGATAATATTTGGGGAAACTATTATCACCTCCTTCTTTTTAGGTTCCACAACACCCAAGAAGGTATTACCTATATATGATTATTGTCTCACAGTATTAGTAAATGCGGTTACTAATTTTCTTCTTGTTTATTGTATTATCTTATGAATTACTCTGCATGAAACTGAGAATAACTTAACACAGAGTTTAACCATGAAAAATATAGAAAGGATAATAGCAAATAGTAGTGTTTTAAGGATATTCATCCTTCTTCCTTTTGATATTAGGAGGGATAACCTAATGATCCTATCTTCAAAGAAACAGCAAACTGAACTGTATCCAATGAATACAAATACTTGAATGGAATTATCTGTTTTGTATTGTGTATGATTAAGTAAATTGAAAGTATTGGATTATGAACCAATTACTTAACAAATAAGAACTAGTGCCTAATCCTTGGGCTATGAGTCAATATCTTGTAAAAATCCACAGTGAGGTGATCAATATAACACTTGCAATAAAGATAGAATACCTTGTATACTATCCTCTTCCTACAATTTTATCATCCAATCCTTAAACTTATGCTATGTTCCCTGGGTTACTTGAAAACTTTTAATCCTTCCTTGAAGGAACTTACAAGTAAGTGCATAACCACCTTGTGGTCAATATGCTTAAATGCCTTACAGATAAACATACAAGAACAATAATAAAAATGAAAAGAGACAATTCAGATGCAGAAAAGAGATTGTAAGATAATTATATTAATATCTTAAAAGCTTCAATTACATTTAGATAGACAAATAGTACAAAGGTTCAGACACAAATTTTAGTCTGCCTTGTAATTCTATTAAATCTTCCAACTCTCAATATTTGAAAAGGTTACAAATACATATATATATATAGGTCTCAAATCATCTTGGAATCCTTAAGAGAAGGATGCAACAAGCTTTAGATGATTTGAGAAACCTAACCCTAAATACAGATAAAACAAAAGACAAGAATAATCCAAGTGGTGGAAGGACAAAATAGAGAATGAAATCTAATCTACTCCTTTGTCTTTATGTGAACTTTGGTGCCTTTGTTTGTTTATGTTTAGGATAGCATCTGATGTTTGTAATGAGACCAAGTGACTACCATTACAGGCTAACCTACACTTGTCCTTTGTGATTACTAACCTTCCTGTGCTCATAGAGCAGGCACCATGTGTCCATCTACTCGTCATCAATAATATCAATCTCGACTGCAGCAACCTTCTTCTTTTATGGTTTGGTCATTGAATCCCATGCTACTACATCATCCTCGGTAGGCCAGTTAAAGCTTTGAATGTTCTGTGATTGTGCTTTCTATCTATCCCATCTGGAATCCATTATACTCTTGACATCTGCTAAAAATTTATTGATGTCAGTCTCAGCCTTAATGGCTTCATCTAGAATTTTATTACACATGTCCATGTCTAACTCTGCATCATTAATAAATGCCTCTTCATTAGGCAACTTGTTGTCAAACTCTCCCCGCTAGACCGCCAAGACCTTGATCTAATTGTCTTCTCCCTTGATTGGAGGAATGAATCTATTGAAATATGCTCCAAATAGGCTCAACCTAGCCTCAATCTAATTTAGTTTACCTTTGAAGAAAGGTAAAGTTACATTTATCTTCTCTATCTCTTCACCAACCTCAATAACTATCTCTGGAAAATCACTTTTGTGTGGTTGTAGAGAAGCTAACCTTTCAAATAATTGTGTTCTACTAGACCAAGTTGCAAAATAAGAATTTAAAATATTAATAAAATTAATCACCTCAACATGTAGAGTAGGCAATTTATTATATGCATTTAAAACCAAATTAGTTTTATCCTTTAGGATAATAATCCTACGTCGAAATACACTCATCAATGCACCTAAAACAATCTTATTGTGCTCACTGATCATCTTCTATGTTTCTGCATTGTCCCCTATTGACTCTGTCTAGACTTTTGCATCTATACTTTCTTTGGGTGAGGTAGGGATAACATCTGGCTTTCCCATTAATTGCTAAGTTAAATCCCTAATTGTATTCTCCTGATCATGTATCTTGATGTAGCACATCTCCCTATCTTTGGCTATAGCACTAGCCTCATTCACCAAAGTATCACACCTCTGGGATAAATATTTTGTTTTATCTTCATTTAATTGTGCCCAATGGGTCAAGATCTGAGAAATCTCCATGTCATTAGTGTTATGAACTGACCACGCCATCTGATTACCTACCATGCTCTCTTGGATGTTTAGTAGAGCTAGTTTCTGATCTTTAGGTGCTAAGATCCACATTGCCACTACTTGGGACTTTGGATTATATCCAAATCCCTTGATCATTTCACCCACCTGCTCTTCAGACGTCGGCTTCAAATATGGCTTCCTTTTGATCTAATCAATTATAAAAGTAGAAGCTAGATCCCAGCCCTCAGCAAGCAACATACCACTTTCTTTTACCAATTTCCTGGCCTCCTCAGGAGTTATATCCTCAGATTCAGGATCATATTTTTGTATGGCTAGGAGGGCATCATTAGATACTGGTTCTCCTCCTTCCAATCTAAGTTTTTTACTTACCACCTTCTGCTTATTCCACCTAAGGAAATCTTTAAACTCTTGGGTTTTGATGAAATTGTCATCATCAAGGAACTTTTGCTAGTGAATCACTCTCTCGTCAATACCAGTTAAAAGAGGTAACTCAATATCCTCTTCAACTTCCTGCTACAATTTCTTTCCTTTTCTCACTTCTTTCCTTAACTGGTGATCATAAGTTTTGTTACCAGGAATAAGGGCACTCACTCTATCTTTCTTCTTTTCTTTTCTTACATAAGTTAAAGCATGTGAAGATTTACCAATATCAAACTTTTTCTTTTTGAATGCAAGCGCATCAGTAGTCTCATGCTCTGGGACCTCTGTTAGGTCAACAACATATTCATTTCCTTCTGTTGTAATCTTTAATGGTACAACTTGGTAATCTGGGTAAGCTCTGGGAGAAGGACATCCCTGATCACTGTCATCATCATACTCAGACTTTGAATTTTCTCTGTGGCCCTTTTCTGGTACCACTAGTGCTTCTTCCAGCTGATTGCACAAAAGTGTGTGATTTTAAATCATTGCATCTATCCTCTTGAGATAAGGCAAATTAGGGTAGATCCCTCCAAAAATCATCCCCTTTCTTTTGACTTGCCTTTCCAATTCCATAAGTTCTTGGATCTTGTATGCTCTTCTCATTACTTCTTCTTCTTCCAAAATGTTTTTGATAGAATCCTCCTCCATACCCTCTTCATGTACATAGTTATATGGTATGGTAGGAGTTAAAATCTTCTTGGCTCCCACAATTAATTCTTCAATATCATTGTATCTACACAAGGCTACACTCATCTTGTAATTACTTATCCAATTATTTATTTGATCTATGGCTTTCTTGCCAATTGTAAACTGATATACTTTGAACTGTCTAGGGGTAAATGTCCCCTTTCTATGTGGTGCCAAGTGTTCTTTATCTATCAACATTAGCTGCCAGATGAATTCCATTGCAGCTATCCTAGTTGGAACATGATATGGGAGAATGTGAGGAGGATGTGAACATCCATACACTCTTATCATAGTAAAATTGTTTCCTAGGTAGAAATCACCCCAATTATGATCACCCATCCATTTATCAACATACTCACATGGCCTCAAAAGCTGTAATACCTTTGCAGGCAACCTAGTCTTATTTACTCCTAGGCTTTGCATTATTGGATACACAATCCAATTCTCAAATCCACAGAAATCACAATCTTTAGCAGTGTAGTTCCACACTCTGATCCAAAATTGAATGAGGTTGGGCTGATTGAAGTGGAACCTTGGGGGGTTCAAATTTTGTATATCCATTATGGGGTAATTGACATAAAGAAATAAATACATCAAAATAGAATAGTGCATAAACTTGGGCTCTTTTTCCCTTTTCTTAATAGAAACAAAACCCTCATGCATCCTATGAATGATATACTAGATGTAATCATAACTTGTGCTTGTATACACATCCTGTATGTCCAAGGTAATCATCAAAATACTTGCATTTATCGTTTCCACACCTCCATCCCTCCCTAGCACTCTACATAATGCATAGGAAATGTATTTCATGTAGTGGTTCTTATCTTTGTAAAAATAAGGTGCCAAACCTGGTAGTGGGGCAATATAATTCCTTGTCTCCTTAGGCATGTGCCTCTTTATCATATTCCTAACGACTCCAAAATTCCTTTCATACTTCTCTTCTTGTTTTTTGAGGTTAATTTCAGTTGATGTTTGGTAATAGAGGTTAAATGCTTGCATAAATGAATTTCTACTCAAAGCAAGTAACACAGTCCCATCATTCTTCTTAATTGTTTTGCTAAGTTTGTCATAGTTGTATGCTAGGGCTAAAATGAAATTGGTATCTACAAACACATCAAGAACTAAAAATATAGCTAGTCCACATGTCCAAGGGTTTGAGATAGGCACAGCTTCATCACATTTTTTATAGAAATAATTGAACAGAGAATAACCTGATGTTCCTGGTGTCTTTGCATCTCTGATGTTGACCAACTCATCAATCAGGATATCAGCATTTGCTTTCTTATTTTGTGTAGAACCCAAAAATAAATTTAGGAACTCATCTAAATAATTCATTTTTCCCTTGGCATCATCATCTACATCATCATTCCTTCCACTTGAGGAGGCCACACTCTGTGCTTGACTCATCTTGTTCTGTTCTGTTCTGCTCTCAATTCTTCACACCGATATTGAAACAAATCTATCATAGGAAACCCTTACTCTGAATTGAAATGTATTGAAAATAATTCAATAGTACCAAAAATCACACCAATTACCTTGAATTCTATAGCAAACTTTTCTTAAGTCACTCTTCACACAGGCAACTATTCTCCCTCTTTCTCAAACACAGAAAACTTGGCAAATTCTCCACTTTGAAATTATGAATGCAAGGTAAGTGAAAATAAAGCAATGATATCATCTATTTATGGTAAATGATCAAGGTACATAGCTCATTATTGAAAAATCCATCATTTCTGCCTTCAATTTTATACACTGTTCCATTAATATTGATTTCTATTCGTAGCCTCTGATCATGAAAGAAAATCTGATTCGAATGAATGACAAATTCATAAAAATTCTTATTAAAATCGATCAAAGGTTATGAAATGATGTGATTGGCTCTTTTCAGCAATCTTTCCACCTTGTCATAACTGTTCTGCATTCCTATTGGCTAGTGACTTTTCAACCGTAACATGTCAGTATCAGCTTTAACTCTTCTTCATTGTATTTTTCACTTTCTTTATCTGGCGACCATGCTTTGTCTCCATGTCGCTTAAAATTTATCTTAACTATGATTTCTTTTGGAGATTTGGCAACAACATGTATCACTTTACTTCAACTTAACCTTAGTCAGCTCCTGGCAATCACGCAACTGAAGAAACCCAAGTCGCTGAAAGAAATTCCTAACTCTGAGTTTATCATGCCACACCCCACCCACCGTATATTTATTTTTAATTAGACACTTATCGCTAAGTCTCCGACTGATATTAATTCTTTTAAGAGACTTCATGACTTAAGCCTATGTCACGTAATCACTAGATGTTTATAACTTAACCATTTTATACTGGAGACTTAGCGACTTAAGCACGTGATACCTTTAATTCATCAACTTAATTCATTCTGGAGACTTGGCAACTATAGTGTAATGTAACATTTATTTCCTTCTATCTCCAAGTCACTTAATGAAATCACCTTTGATCATTTTTATCTGGAGACTTCCCAAAAACCACTGATCTCTCATCTATCATCATCCAACGGCTCCGCTGAGTCTCTGAATCTTTCATAAAAACCCTAATTCACTTAGAGACCTGGCGACAAGAGTGAAATATTCCCTTCAGTCTCTTATTCGCCGGATGACTAACTTCACATTCTGAGACTACACGACTACATACTTTAGTTAATTAGGTTTTGGAACATGTGTCTCATTATTACTTTTTGTCTCCTAATTGTTGAAATAATGTTGGCTTGTCAGAACTGATCAGCGACTACGTGACAACTTCTTATCTTCTTTTCTTCCTATCATTGTCTCTAAGTCTCTTAACCCTTTATCTTAACTCACTTTCTATTTTGAGACTTGGCGACTATGTAATCTGTTAAACTCACCGCTTAACTCTGATTTGATCTGGAGACACCACGTCGCCAAACATTTTGCTAACTACAGGGTTCATTCTGAGACTTTTCAACCACTGTTAGATCCTTCACCAGATAAATGGTTGTCACTTAATCTCTTAACCATTTTGGCATATTATTTTTCTCTTGGAGACAACATGACAAAGGCATTCTGCTAAGTCTCTAAATATAATGAAATATTCTTATATCATTTAGATACTTGGTGACCCATCTAAAAAGGCACATGAATTATTTCACAACTTAGGCTTGAAGAAGGTAAATTTAAAACATAACCCTGACTTGGAAATTAGGGCTTTTTTCAACTTTGAACCTTAAAAAGACTTAAGGGCTTAGGTTTTTACCCATTTTGAACAAGGGATGACCTAAAACATAGGATTTTAACACTTCACTGGTTCTAAGGCCTAAAAATCATTATTTTCATGGAAATACTTTAGCAAGAACAGGTAGATTTTGACATTTAATGGCTCTTACAGACAAGGAACTTCACAAAAATTTACTGGCCAAACTACAACTGGAAATACAACCAACAAGTGTGATGCTAGCAATGTTTCTATTAGGGCAGTTTTAAGCCAAGAAGGGAGACCAGTGGCTTTTCACAGTGAGAAACTCAGTGATGCAAAGAGGAAGTATTCTTCCTATGACTTAGAGATGTATGCTCTAGTCCAAGTACTAAGGAAATGGAGGTACTATCTGCTTCCAAAGGAATTTGTGGTGTATTCAGACAACCAAGCACTTCGATTTTTGAACTCCCAAGACAAGCTCAGTCACAAGTACATGAAATGGGTGGAGTGCTTACAGGATTACACCTTCAACATCAAGCATCAAAAAGGATTAAAAAAGTGTTTGATGCACTTAGTAGGATATTTATGATAGTACAAGAAGTACAACTACAGAGTATGGGCATTGAGAGTTTCAAGGATTTATATGCAGAGGATGAAGACTTTGTAGATATATACAAGGTATGTAAAGAGCATAAAAATAATTTCCATGGTGAATTTTCTGAATATACAATGCAAAGTAATTTATTGTTTAAAGGGAGTCAGTTATGTGTCCCTAGAGGATCAATTAGGGAAAATATGATTCAAGAGAAGCACAATGGGGCACTTAGTGGTCACTTTGGAGTCAATAAGACCCAAGAGTTAATGCAAAGGTTCTATTTTTGGCCTAGAATAAATTTTGATATCAGAAAGTATGTGGAGTGTTGTGTAGTGTGTCAGAAATCCAAGGGAACATCCTCCAATGTAGACCTTTACCAACCTCTCCCCATTCCAAGTAGACCTTGGGAATGCTTGAGCATGGATTTTTTTGTGGGATTGCCAAAGACAAAACAAGGATTGGACAGTATCTATGTCATAGTAGACAGATTTAGTAAGATGGCACATTTTGTCGCATGCAAGATAGTTCATGATGCTTTTAATATTGCACACCTATTCTTCAAGGAAGTGGTGAGAATACATGGGTTACCCTTAAGCATAGTCTGAGATAGAGACACTAAATTCATGAGCCACTTTTGGAGGACACTGTGGAAAAAATTCAGAACCAATCTATCCTTTGGGTCTACATAGCACCCTCAGATAGATGGTCAAACTGAGGTAGTTAATAGAAGCCTAGGGAACCTATTGAGGTGTCTCACTAAGGAGTATGGTCAAGCATGGGACCAACTCTTAGGATAGGAAGATTATGCATATAATGACACTGTCAACAGAACTACTGGAAAGAGTCCCTTTGAAATTATGTATGGACTGCACCCTAGAGGGATATTTGATCTTAGAGAAGTAAAAGATGGAGCCAAGGGTAGTGGTTATGCTAAAGACTTTGCACACTTCATGAAAGAGGTGCATGAAATAGTAAGGAAAACTCTAACAGAGAACACTACAAAGATAAAGAAAAAGGTAGATGAAAAAATAAGGAAGTCCAACTGGTTTTGAGTCCTCCATTTTGAACATTTTCAGAACTTCTTTGATGTATTTGGATTGTGTGATGTAGATGCATGCATCCTGTTGTAGAATCCGTAGGCCAAGAAAAAATTTGATCTCTCCAAACATTGACATTTCAAATTCTTTTCTCATTTCATCAGAAAATGAGTTGCATAGCATATCATTACCTCCAAATATGATATCATCAAAAAATATCTTAGCAATCAAAAATTTATCATCGGTATCTCCTTTCAAATACATATTACTATTATAACTTGTTCTAATAAATCCAATACTAATGAGATAAGAGTGAAGTCTTTCATACCATGCTCTCGGTGCTTGTTTCAATCCATACAAGGCTTTGTGTAGTTTACAAACCATGTTCCTCTTGTTAGGATCA
>MU227291.1:4596380-4689157 GCA_018584345.1 Thuja plicata
TGTAGTTTACAAACCATGTTCCTCTTGTTAGGATCAACAAACCCTTCAGGTTGTTCAATGTATACCTCCTCTTCTAGTATTCCATTCAGAAATGCAGATTTAACATCCATTTGGTATACTTTGAATCATTTAAAATCAGCATAAGAAAGTAGAATTCTTACTCCTTCTAGTCTAGAAATGGGTGCAAAGGTTTCTCCGTAGTCAATACCTTCTTCTTGTGCATACCCCTTGCATACCAGTCTTACTTTGTTCCTTGTGACTTCTCCATTTTCATTCAGTTTGTTTCTGAAAATCAATTTGGTGTCAATGACATTTTTGTCACTTGGTCTAGCTACTAATGTCCATGTTTTATTCTTCTCAATCTCTTCATTCATTGCACTAACCCATTCTTGATTCTCAAGTGCAACATTAACAGATTTAGGCTCAAAATCACAAATCAAACATCTATTGTTAAGAGAGTTACATCTTGTTCTCATTCTAACTCTTTTGTCTCCAATGATCTGGTCCTAATGATGGTGTCTTCTAACATAATTAGCAAGTACAGGTTCAGATCTTTATTCTTCATTTTGATCTTCATTTTGACTCTCATCTTGTCCTTCATCTCTCGGTTCAGTATTGTGAGCATTATCCTGATTCTCAATGTGTGTAGCCTATTGCTTGGTTGCATTATTCTGTCACTCAGGGAAGGTGTCAGGTTCTTCAATGTAGACAATTTTTTTGTAATCTTCAGGTTCCTTTCTACTTTCCTCATCATTTTTCTCAACAAATTCATCCACTTTAATATTTGCACTCTCAATGATTTTGTTAGAAGATTTGTTCATACATTTATAAGCTTTTGTTTTAGTAGAATATCCTAGAAATATTCCTTCATCACTTTTAGAATCAAGTTTCCAATTTCAAACTTCTTTCAGTATATAACATTAACTTCCAAAAATTCTAAAGTAACTCACATTTGGTGTGTATCCATACCATAGCTCATAAGGTGTCTTATTTGTGTCTTTCTTCAATTGAACTTGGTTTAGTGTATAGAAAGAAGTACTTACAGCTTCTCTCTAGAATTTTTATGTGATTCCTTTTTCAATCATTAGTGTTCTCACACAATCAACAATTGATCTATTCCTCCTTTCAGCAATCCTATTTTGATGTGGTATTCTCGGTGCAGAAACTTGTCTTGTAATCCCATGCTCATTACAAAAGTTAGTGAATTCATCAGAAATAAATTTGCCTCCTCTATTTGATCTTAAACATTTCAGTTCTTTTCCACTTTGTTTTTCAACTTTATCTTTATACCATTTAAACATATTAAATGTTTCAGATTTCTCTTTTAAGAACATGACAGTCATCATCCTAGAATAGTCATCAACAAATCAAATAAAGTATCTATCACCATAATATCTCTTTTTTCTCATTGGTCCACATAATTCAGTATGGACTAACTCCAGAATAGCATTAGATGTGTAGGTTTTTGTCTTGAAACTAGACTTTGTCATTTTTCCTATTTGACAATTCTTGCACATAACATGGTTGGGCTTTTAAATACTCAGTAAGCCTCTTACTTTTATTTTCTTACTTATCTTAACTATTTTGTCAAAATTCACATGACATAACCTTTTATGCCACAACCAAACATCTTCAATTCTAGCCAATAAACAAGTGGTCTCAATATCATCAAGATAGAATAGATTACCTTTTGTTTGTTCACTAGTACTGATCAACTTTCCTTTTCCATTATAGATCATTTCCTTTTTGTTCTCAAATGCAACTCAATGTCCTGTGTTGTTCAGCTGTGAAACACTTAATAAATTATAGTTAAGTCATTTCACCCAATATGCATTTTCACATCTGATCAGATTATTCAACATGTTGGTACCTTTTCCTTCCAATGGGTAGGGTGGGTCATTACCCATCCTAACTGATCCACAATTATAATATTCAAAAGTTTTAAATTTTTCTTTATCTCCAGTCATGTGATGAGTGTAGCCACTATCAATAATCCATACATCATTTTTTCTAACTTTAGATATGAGTGTTGTTTCAACATACCTTTCTTCTTCGTCTGAATAATCCTTCATAGCAACAAATACTACCTCAACATCAGAATCAGAATCAATGTCATAATTTTCAGCTTTGTTCTCAACCAGGTAATAAGCCTTAATTCCTTTGTCTTTTTAATCTTGGTTATCTCTTATGTCAAAGTTTCAGTTACTTCTGTAGTCTCATTCATCACTTTTTTCATACTTATTTTCATAAGATCTGTCATTATTTCATTTATTCTTTCTCTTGTTAGGGTATCTAGCAGCAAAATGTCCAATTTCTTTGCAACTAAAACATACCAATGATAATTTACCTTTATATCTTCCTTTACCTCTATGTAATCTTCTATCCATTAGTGCTTCAAGTTCATCAAGTTCTTGTTCATCACTATCACTATCATTTCTCATAGTATCTATCACCATAATAGCTCTTTGTTCTCATTGCACACCCAATAGTAGGTAAGACACTGTTGTCATAGTTGTTCATCTCAAATGAACTAATTCTACCAATCAAACTATCAAGAGTAACTTTGTTATTTACTACTGCTCTCACTTTTTGAATTGCGGATACTCTAATAGCATAAACATGCAGTAAGGTTCTCTAAATTTTACATACAATTGTTTATCCACGGATAACATTAACAACTTCTTTGATTCTGCTACTGTACTGAGTGATGTTCTCTCCTTCTTTCATTCTCAGGTCATTCTCAAGTCATCAAACTTTCCTCTTAGGCTTTCAGCTTTGGCTCTCAGCACATTGGTGTCTCCTCCATGTAATAGATTGATTTTGTCCCACATTTTCTTTGCAGATGTGCATGATTTCACATCTTCAAATTCAGCATCGTATAGTGAAGAATTGTGTTCATGTTTCTCTCTTAATTGATCAACAGTCAGAGGTTTGGTAGGTACAACATATTTAGTATCCAAGTATTGTGTAACATCATTTCCAATACCTGATAAATGAAGTATTATCCTTCTTTTCCATGATGCAAAGTTTTCTTTGTTCAACTTAGGAACATCCCTTTTACTCATCTTGTGATCTTTAGCTTAAGTCCCTTTAAACTTTTCTTCCAAGCACCAAAGCTTTGATACCAGTTGTTAGAATAAATGAGAGGGGGGGGTGAATCAGTGGCCTTTAAAATAATTCCAAGAATTCAACCAAAAAATTATATCTCAAATATAATACCCTCAGTTATCTTTTAGTCCATCAAGATGTATGCCTTAAATAACTTTAACAAATATAACCTGCTCGGTAAGATATACTATTTATCTTTTCTAGACTTTATCGAATAGCAGTAAATAAACTTAGTGTTAACTGACTAATCCAGTTTCAATAATGTGTAAAGAAAAAAATCAATGCAATGAAACATATACACATAGATTTTAATGTGGAAACCATGTTAAGGGAAAAACCACTTGGGACCGATAACCCAAAATATTTTCACTTTCTGAAGTGAGCTCGGTAAAGAGCCAACCCTCTTAAAGGTTACAATACACACTGTTAAGTGTGATCTTGTTAAAGGATTTAAAACTAACATTTTGTATTTTGACCTATCACTCACTATGTTGTCAACAAGAAAAACTTTTGATACTCTTGAGTATCTCATTACAGTAAGAACTGTTAAATCCCACTCGATGAAGAGATTTTCTGAATTAACGTTTAAACTGATAGAGTAAATGATATGTTCAAAATACAACTTTAACATGAAGATATTCAAATCTATTACTAGTCCAATAATACCTCTCTAATCAATGTTCACTTCAATTCCTTTTCTCTCTTTCTTTGTTCTTCTCGGTGAATGCTTTGTCCTTTGTTGCTTGGTGTCTGCAAAATTTCTTGGCTCTATTCTTCAGCCTGTATGATCAGATCTGCATGAAGAATTCAATCTTCACCAAAATTATACTTAGCATTCCTCTCTCTGTAATGAATTTCTTATATCTTTATATAGACATGATTAGCCGCTCAATCTCCTTGTTTTTTTTGTAGATCACTTCTTGATCTGTAAAACTCACCATGCTTGCTTTATTTCGTAAAGCTCTGCTTTAGTTTTATTCCGCAAATCTCTCCATGATAGCTGTGAATAAAACTCATTTTAAATCTCTTTCATGCTTTAGTTTAATTGATCGTTAATAATAAAGCAATCAATCAGTCAATCCCTAAATATAGCTCTTGCTAGCTAAGTAGCTTTGTCATTCTTTAACTTCAGTTTTGTTCATTCATCAACACCAGTTGGCTCGGTCATTGACTTCAGTTATGCTTGGTCAACTTCAATATACTGCGGTGCTTGGTATACACTGTGAACTTCTCGGTGACACTTTCTCAGTTATTATTGCGCTCGGTTTACATTGTGAACTGCTCAATGTTCACTATTTGTCAGTGTTCACTGTCACTTAGTGTATACAGACTTTTATGTTTTACCTATAACATAAACTTTGTCTTTTCAGTTCTTCAAGGATATGACCAATTTGTGTATGAATAATCATACCATATCAAGTTGACATCAATGAAAATACAAAACATTAACTGATTTAATGTCTTGCATTCACTTTTTTAGCTCGGTGATCATCAACTTATCATCTTCAAACATTAAATCAGTTATAGTTCATCAGGGCCTACTCCAGATCCAGACCAGAGCCTTACTGAGGTTATACAAGAAGTGGAAGACCTGAATTTAACCCCTCCACCACCTAAGAAGGAAGAGAAGATATTTGACTCAAGGTCCTACAAGAAGACTAGACAGAAGACATACTATGAACATCCAATCAAACGACATGGACAAGGAGATGCATAGGCCACTTCGATCAAGAAGACAAAGTTTAAGAAGTTGGGTATTGATTCTAGCTTGCTCAATCCAAGGATGGATTGAAATATTTTATTTGGGGAGAATGGTACAGTAGCACCTAGGCTAATCGCTAATGTCAAATTTTGATGTGGCTTATACTGACCTTAGCCAAGTCAGTAGTATTTATTTTAAGCCTTAGAAGGTCTTTCAAGTTTTTCCCTAGGTGGATTTGACAAGGATCAATCCAACCTAGTGGTTTTATGTTTTGAGTGTGTTTAGTGGTTTTTTTAGCCAAAATGGGAATTTGGGGTCTAAAATCATAGAAGGATTAGAAAGGCTTAGTTTTGGGCCTAATATGTCCTCTAGGATGTTTTTACATCATTTTTGATAGGTTAGAGGTCATAGAATTAAGCTAGATGCAAAAATCAAAATGTTGCATGACAACATTTGCAGTATTGGATTCCTTTCGATGTGGGATGATGGGTAGTTGGTGTAACTACCTATAATCATGGGAAAATCATATATAGACATGAGGGATCCCATTTCCTGAGGTGTGATGATGTAATGTGATATTTTGAATTAGCAAGGAAGCTCTGTTCTCTAAATTTTGTTGACATACGAGTACTTTTATGTATGAGTGTTGGTAGATGGATTGAATAGTATGATCTAGTGTTACATTAGTGTAGTAGAAGTAGTTTTAAGAATCTTTTGTTTGCATTTAAAGTTTATGTGAGTTCATTTGTTTAGGTTTGTAAGTTGTACAGTTGTTGTTGTTGATAGGGCAGATTTGAGCAAAATGGCTCCCCCATAGAATCCAACCATGCATTTCATCATGGTCTAGGTGAATATGGTAGGGGAGCCTCTATATAGTTTAGATATGAGTGTAGGAGTCCAGGAGAGAAAGGTAGCTATTTCAAAGGCAAGCCCTAGGTGAGTCCTATGCACCCGGTTAGGTATTTACCAGAGATTTAATGGTGTTTGATTGTAGGGGGATGATTGGGAGAATGGAACCAAACATGGTTTCACAAGAATAGAGATCCTACAAATAAATCCTAGCAAGATTAGGCATTAACCAAGCCAGAAAGATACATTTTTAAGTAGAAATCATCAGAATGCACAAAAATAACCCTATTAGCCCTTAATTCTAGGGACCCACTGTATGGAGACCCTAGAACCCTAAGACCACCAAAATATTTAATGTCTTGGAAAAGGGTGTCAAAATATCCAATTTGATTTTGGGTTTATTTGGTAACATTGTGAAAGAAGTGTGAAAAACTTACTGATTAGGGATAATTGACCTATTAGGCCTAAAAGACCAAACCCATTGATTTTCTTAAGATCATTTGGGAAAGTATTGATTCCCTGACCAAATGGCATCATATGGAGTTAAATAATCTTCCCAAACATGGAATACACCCCTTGCAACACTTTTGATTGAAGAGAAGTTGAAAATGCACTTGGAGTCTTCCAAGAAAGAGTAAGAGGTTGAAGAAAACTTTGTTGATAGATACCCCAAGGTGAAGCACAAAGGTTACAACTCATAGAGTGGTTCTAGAGAAGTCCTAGGCTAGTTAAGAAAGGGCTAGAAAGATCCTAGAAGAGAGGGTAGGATCTTGTGAAGGCTACGAACAGGAAGTGTCCTGGATAGGCTTGTGCAAGCACACCTAGAGTGTACCTATCAAAAAACCATCCACCATTTATCCCAAAAATTATTTGTAATTCCTTCGTGGTGGAATTAATAGAGGGGGAACCTCCTTCAATTAGGATCAAGAGGTGCATTTTTACTAGGATCTGTAAAGAGGGCATAAATTTAAATTTTGTTTATTTTGTTTATTTAACATCCTTATATAATAATTTATCTGCACGATATTATTTTTTCTCCTCTCGTTTGATTGACCATAAATTAAGTTTCACACTAACTACACATACGCGGGTCATGATTGATTGCAATGAATTTTCAATTGATGCTCTATGAGGATTAGTACCAATAGTTTCTTCCAACCTCCCAATCAAAGCCTCTAATTGATATATGTTATTTTCTATTTGGTTTATAAGATTTTCTTATGTGCCTAGGGGATTTCTATGGATTGAGTGAGGAGGTTGAGATACATTATTTTTATAAAATTCTTCATGAAAAGGTGGCTTAGGTTTTTGTTGAGGTGGATCAATATATGTTGGAAATTTAAATAAACTTTAATTTAAAACCCTAATTAAAATTATATTTTAATAAAAAAAGAAGCTAAAAACATAAGTATACTCACCTCTTCAAACTCCTCAACATATTGGTGGCATTTTTGTGATGATCCAATGAACCTACAAAGAAAAATTGGCTTTCAATATAGTGTGCACCATTTTACAACTCAGAAAACTTCTTGCTCATAGTTTCAAACAAAATGAGGGTTTTGAAATGACATTTCAAATTATATAATGTTTTACATATGGCATGTGTCATATAGGGCACACATCATATATGATGTGTACCAAATATGGTGCATGCTATATAGGCTTAGCGTGTCTGAGCCTTAGGCTCCACACATCAAGCCCATAGGACATGCAACATATAACATATGGTGAATGCCCTACATTTTTTGGGGGACCAAAAAGTTGAGTGGAAACTTTTTGGTCCCTCATATTTTTGCACTTACCCATGAAGTACCTTTCATTATTGATTGTTCTTGTTCTAGTTGGTGCGACTAGATCTATGTTTAATAGCTCCAAATGCCTTGTAGTTGAGTACTCTTTATTTTTTAATATGCTCAGGGTTTTATTCCTAATATGATATTCTCTACATGTTGTAATAGTGATTCTGGTAACTCTTAGCACATCTCTTATAATATTTAAAGAGTTGATCTTAACTAGATTTTCAAATTTAATATGTATCATCCTCTTGTACCAAAGTCAATATTCATTCTTTAGTACCAAGGAACAATTTCCTCCATTGTTCTTTTTGAGAAAATAATTTTTTTGTTATTCATTCTCCAATAAGTAGCTCACATTCATTTATGATCTAGAATATTCCTCCAAGGAAACTAACTTGAAAACCCTTGTTGCATAGCTAACTAATAGTCAAAAGACTATGTCTTAATCATTTCACATAATAAACATCAGTAGCTTTATTCTTATTAGAAATTGAGATAGTTCCCTTACCACAAATAGGTGCTGAGAATTTGTTAGCAAATGAAACTAACCCTCCATAATAGTTTTCAAGATGCAAAAAAACTTTTCTCTCTTTGGTCATGTGATTTGAGAATCCAAAATCAACGATCTAGGACTTGGATTCTTCTATAACATGTAGAGTAGTATTTTTTCCTTCAGATCTAACATTTTCTTAATCCTTGATGGCCAATAAAAGCACTTCATCATTTGAATCATTCCCTTCATCCTTTGTTGAGTGAGATTCTATTGTGTAATAATTTTATTCTCTATCATCCTATCTACTATATCTACTACATTTTTTATGACTTTCCTTATTTTCATCAACATTAAAATTATTCCTATATTCTCTAAAAGGACATTAAGCACTACAATATCATACTCTTCCACAATTAAATAATTTAAAGGGAAACTTACCTTTGTATTTTGTAGATCCTTTCTTCTACTTTCTAACAAAGTTTTCTTCCTCCTCCAAATCTTAATTTGTTTACTTTTGAGTAGAATTGAAGGAAGAAACTTTATTTTTACATTGGTTTTCCTCAAGTTCAAAAATCAAAAGCTCTAACATCACCATATAGCTGATCCAAGGTATACTTGTCCATATCTTGACTCTGTTGTATAAAAATTAACAAGGTTTTGTAAGCTTTTTTTTTTCAAATTCCTCGTCACCTTTAGAAATACTTTTTTTATCTTCAAGCACCCCTCGAGTGCCTCTGATGGAATTAAAAAATTCATTTACTCAATTTAGATAGCCTTTAATATTCTCATCATTGAACATATTGAAGGTTTCAAATTTGATCTTTCAGATTCTATAGCTTGATCTACTTGATCTTCTTATCTCTTTTTTTAATAATAGCAATTGTTTCTCATACATTAAGTACATTTCTACAACCTACAACTTTCAACAATTAAAAATGACACAAACTAATGATTATTTCATTTCTTTCCTTATATTTTTTCTCATAAGCCTTGATTTCTTCCAGAGTAGTAAGTGTGCCTATAGAATTAGGACCATTTCACTTTTTTATTACAAAAAGAACTTCATATGGAAGAAATTCCAAATGAGACTCCACCCTTTTCTTCAAAAAGGAATTATTAGTGTCATCAAGCTTAGGTAACTTAGTACTTTATTCACTAACCATATCAGTTCTACCTCAAGTGGTTAAGCTTCACCAAGAGGAAGCTTTCTTTGCTACCAATTGTTGAACACGATCTAGTGGTGAGAGAGGGGCATGAATCAACACACTTTAAAATTATAAAAATATTATCCTAGATCTAAAATAACATAATTGATTATTAGAAAAAAATAAATAAAATATTCTAGATATCCATGAACACATAAGAACACTAGATTTACGTGGAAAACCCAAGATATAAAAAATCACCATGAGAAATGTACTCTATATATCCAAATAACCCTATTACAATTATTTAGTCTTGAATCCAAGGAACTCACTTCCCCTATCAATTTAGGCACACTGCCAAGGATTATACTAATCCTTAATAAATAGAAAGAAACTCACTGGCCAAAGATATAATTGGTACTTCTAATCAACTGTAATAACCTTAAAATATTATTCTCTAAATAGCTTCTCAATTATTATTTATTTCATAGAAATTTTAAATACCCATAGATATCCTCACACACTCTCTTTCCAATCTTTTCCATTTCCATAAAAATATATAGAGAATCATTCATCAAAAGCACCAACAAGGTTGGTCACAAAAATAGACATTATAGATACAAACTAGGCAGCCTTGAAAATAATTCCACAAAGAGGTCCGCTCCAAGAAGTAGGGAGGACCAAAACCTATCCAAAAATATTTTTCTTAATCAATATAATTAATCCATAAGCGTCGTACAAACATCCAGAGCTGGACCAAAAGGTAACTTGTAAATATCCATTAAAAATAGGTTACTATTTGGCCCAAATACATTCTCTAATGCATGGAATACATTCCTAAGAATGACACACCATATCCAAAGCATCATAAGCCTTTTATCTCTATCCTTGATCTATATCCAGACCCAACCAACATGAATCAAGTCACCACACATAGTTGAGTCAGCCAAAAGCCAACACAGATAGTAGAATAGTTCAAGCGAGAAAAAAATATTCACTTGTAGAGAAAACCAACAAAAGATATTTAAACTAAAACATAACACAATCCATTTGATCAAGTTCACCAAATCATAAGCCATGAAATTTCTCTATGGATCATTGCAAGTCACTCTCCAAGTCTATTCAAACTATTTGACAACCATCCTTACTACCAACTAATCACCACAATGAATGTTTATCAAATAATTAGCTTGGGAACTTGACCAAATGACATAGAAATATTTATAGTAATCAGTCATTAAACCTAGAGCACAAGAAACCATCATCTCAAGACATCCTTTAATAAGATCTTTAATTATTCTTTCCTCCACATCTAGCCTTCTAAAAACAAATCTTCTTCCTCAATCAAAATGAGGTGTACAAACCCATTAAACTATTGAGTTAATTCACAATAATAAAGGAGAACCATTAATGTGAAGTTGACTAGTAAAAAAGTGGCGATGGGAAACATAATAGACTTAGTCAAACTCTTTCCATTTATTGCAATCTGAGTTATAACTTTGAAAAACTTGGACATAAATTTTAATATATATAAAGATTCCAAAAAAAAATCTTTTTCAATCAGTTAGAAGACAAGTTTTAATAAGACTCTACTTCTTAGTCATTTTTTTGTTGTCACTTAGAAGAATAATTGTCTTCCTTATTTAAATTAATTAAGGGACACATCTTCTTTTTTTTTTTGAAGATTCGATTAGCTTATATATTTGAATTTTTATCAAGTAAAGAGTAGGATTTTAAATTATCTAAGGGCCACTTAACGTATTTTTCACTTTTGATATTTATAGAGGCAAAACCTATAGAAAACTTATATATTATATAGTTTCCTATATACATTGTTGTATAGTTAGATTTATTTTCAGCAATGTTACATTTTTATTTTGTTTATTTCTTTCAATTAACTTCCTATACATATCGATAGAATAACTTAGAGAATCCCATAGTACATATACATTGCAGAACCATTTCAAGTGTACATCCATGGGTTGATGATTTAAATGTATCTTCTATTCAATGAAGGGTTTCTTAGATTGGATAGCTATCCCTGATTTGTAAAATCTAGACCAGCACCAAATCTAAAGTGAAGTTAGGATCCTCTGAAAAGGCTATTAAAATTTGTGTTTCCCATTCTCGTATGCCATAGCCAACTATAATTTGGTTGTGTTGAAGACACAATATTCCATTTGAATCATTTATATGGTATACATTTCCATCAGTGTTAGGTCCTTTTTCCACCAATTTTCTAGAGACTACCTTTCTTATTTCACAACCACTATCATGAAATATAAGATTGTGTCATTTTCTGCACATTTTTCCTACACTCAGTAGATTGTACTTGAGACCTTCGACATAGAGAACATCATCTATCTTATGCTTTCCATCAATGCTTATATTTTCTTTTCTACAAATACTTGCGAAAGTATCATCACCAAACTTGAATAATCATTTGTCCCACTTGTAAGGATAATGAATTTTCTCTTATCACTAGTCATGTGATTTGAACATCCACTATCAATTACCCAATAATTTGTCTCCTCTTTTGCATAAGAGGAAGTAAATAGAGATGTCTTAGTGTTATAACCAACTTCTAGAATGTAATACTTCTTAACAAATATTTTATTGTAAGAAATAATAAAAACTTCTTTTGCAATAATTTCCTCTATAATTTTTGTACCACTATATGATTCTCTTAAAGAAAATTTAGAATAATAATGACCAATCTTTCCAAATTGAAATATTTTAAGGGTAACTTACCTTTGTAATTGTTAGTGTATTTTTTCAATCTCCAAAAAATTCTTGTCTTTTCTTCATCAGATTCATTTCTCTAATAAGATACATCATCCATCTCCTTTTTGTTGACTTTGAAAGATGCTTCTCTCTTAGGGCCTTCTTTATCAAATTCTCTCATCTCAGAAGCAACAAATGTGTTGACCAATTGATCTATTGAAAATTGTGCATATCTCTAGCTTCTGCATATCTCTAGCTTCCTTGACAGATGACACTTTACAACTATAGGATTTTGGAAGTGATCTAAGTACCTTTTGAATCACAATTGCTTCTTTAATCTCTTCACCAAGAACTCTGATTGTGTTGAAAACTTCATCAATCCAAAGTAGATAATGTTATACATGTTGAGTTGTTAGAATTGGTTGTCATTGATGTCAAAACCTTCATACATGCTAGCGGTATCAATCTGTTGTTGGCAGTTTTAGGTATGTACATGATGGCTTTCAGTTATGCATCAGAAGTTTTGGTTATGAAAGTATAGGTTCAGTATGGACAATGTTTTTGTGTTCTATGGTATGTGTACTTGATTATTCTCATAGATTATATATTTTGAAACACCTGTATGCTTTTGGTGATCAGTATTGTATGAAGTTTCTCGTTGGTTCCTGGTGGTTGCTCTACTTTCAATTTTCTTCCAATTGTTTCTGACATCTAGACAATGGTTTTTTTCATCATTTGGTGTTGGTATTGTATTCTAGACATGTTCTATCTTCTTTCACCTGTCAGTTGGTTCATATGTTTTGGTAATCAAGACACAATCTTGGTTGTGGTTTTCTGATAGTATCGATAAATTTAATGTGCATTATAAACATCTTAAGTGCGACCTATATTTGGTCTTGGTGTAGTGTTTTGTAGTGTTTCCTTAAGTATGTACTAGATTTAGGACCTATGGTAATGCATTAAATGTAATTGCAATATATTTTTTAATTTGGGTCATCATGCATGTTTGGTGTGGCCAAAATATATATGGTTGGATATCTATATAAATAAAGAAGAATCTTTTTGTATCCAATGGATATGGATGACATGTAATGATGTGGTGCGAACAATGCAAACTACAGAAGGAGATATAGTGTAAATCTATGGTGGTATTATGTGTAAGCTGAAGTTTGTGAGGAAGATTGATGAAGATTAAAAAAAAAGTGTCTTGCATACTGAGTTAGAGCGGATCGGACACTAATATAGAAAGAGTAGATCAGTAACAGATCTTAATTGTTGAATTGTTTCATGCATAGTTAACTGCAATTATATCAGTTCATCTTTTATTAATAATATTTGTATTGGTAGTTATCCTTATTCATTTCTAAGGGTAGTTAGCTTGACTGATAGTGAGCCAACCTACAATGAGCACAATTGGTAGTGAGCCCTTGTAAAAATCACCTTAACCGGTATTTCATTTCATGAGAATTAGCTTCTCCATGGTTTTTCCCAATTTGGATTTGCACATAAATCCTAGTGTTCTATGTATTGGTGTTCTTGTAATTTCATGTTTATATCTGTGATGAATGGTTGATGTGGTTAACCGATAGGTCAGAATTTGATATTATTGTCGTTTACGAGTTTACCAATAAAGTAAAAAATTTATATTTGTGTGTGGGAATAAATGATTTATCCCCCTTCTTAGTTATTTTTCTTGTTCAACAATTATTATCAGAGCCTACTCCCTTATAGATAGAGCTTAACCACTTGAGGGAGATCATGATTGTTTGAACAGATGGAAGGAGGACACTACACTAAAAAAGATTGGAAAATCATGATGAGTAACATCGAGGGTGTCGAATCAAAGAATGAAGAGTTGAAAGAGAATCTAAAGGAAGTGAATGCATGTATCACAAAGCTAAGGGATAAAATCAATAAATTCAAAGAAAGACATAAGGAAGTCAATCAAGAATTAAAGGATTCAAAAGACAAAGTTGCAGTTCTAGAAAAGGAACTAAAGGAATCAAAGGAAAGGGTAGCAGACCTAGAAAAGAAGCTAAATGACAAGATGCATTCTGAGGAATTTATCAAGGGTGGATTGAGACATAAGATGAAAATTACTTAGATAGCCAGAGCATAGTTGGAAGATGCAATGGAAGAATGGAAAGAACCTAAAGAAAGAATGGAAAGAATGGTAGAAGGAATGTTAATTATTTCAAGTTTGGTTGGAATGGTCATTATGCTAACACATGCAGATATGGTGATGCACCGGTGAATACTAAGAGTGGTAATAATATTTTGGTTGAATCTCAAAAGACTAATATGACATGCAAGAAGAAATAAATTGTTGGTGTGGAGAGTCTTGTGGTACCGGATCCCAGTACTAGCTCTTTTGACAACTAATTTGAATTCTTTGGCTCGGGGGGAGTTTTAACATGCTAAATCATACACATCCCCTACTCCAAAGTGATTCCTCTTGCAACAAGCTTGATTTTGGTAGGAAAGATAAGAGAATTAATGATAACAAGATGTTTTGGTGCATAGTAAAGTGGGATTGTGTTAGTGATATTTAAATTTTGGCACGAAAAATAATTATGTTGTTTCATGGCTTTAAAGGTAGAATTTTTTAATCACTTGGTACTATAGCTCAAACAGAAAAATTATGAATTTATAGAGATCTTGATAAAGAAGACTTGTGAAGAGTTTATGGCACCTAAATTGGATATTTTTAGTGTTGATGTGTATGCAGAAAATAAAATGAACAAGGTTGAGCTAAAGAAATTCAATCAAAGACGTATTAAGAAATTGGAATTTGGGTTGCATATGGAGGATATGAAAAGAATCATAAATCTTGGACTGGACATTTGGGGACAGTTTCCTTGGTGTGAGGATAGAAAATTCATCTTGTTCATGTTGAGTCAGTTTCATGGTGAAACCCTAGTGCTGGACAAACCATATGTGGTATCGAAGGAGGTAATTGAAGTAGTTACTGGATTATCATGTTGTATTGGTGAGTTGCATGGGAAGAAGTAAATTAGCTATCAAGAGGTAGAATTTCTTACTGAGATTGGTCTGGACTAGTGTGAATTTCTTATCAATACTATTGAGGATTAGAGAGTAAGGTATGTATCCTATGGTTTTTCCTATAATATTTAATTTTAGAATTGTGATTGTTTGACTTTTGCATTAGTTGTGTATGTTTCATGTAAGATTGTAAAAGAGAATGTGCAAATGGATCTATGTAAAAATTTGTTACTGTCAGAAAATTTTATTGAGAATGTAAAGATGGTAGTCGGAGGTGGTTATGATTTCAAATTTGGGTCACTTGTTATTTTCTTGTCTTTTACTTCATGATGTTATTACCTGGCAATGAAAATGTTGAATGGAGGACCGATATTCCTGTCGGTAAGAAGATTTAGGTATTTGGATATGTTGGAGAATAGGGAAGACACTTATAAGGCATATTTCTTATCTGTATAGAAGTGTGTTAGTTTCATATTGGTTTTTGTTAGCTATTTACCAACTAGTCATGGTGAGTAGGGCTCCTCCTCCAGTCAAAAGAAACTTGAAGAAGTTATTGGTGGTTCATCTCTTGAACTCAAGAAGAGAAAGATGAGTGATAAAGGAAAATAAATAGTTACCATTTTAGAAGATGATGAAGAAGAAGAATTTGAAGACAAGAATGTAACAAAAGAGATGGAAGTTACAAAAAAGGAAGATGTGGAGAAAAATGTTCTTTCTCTGACAAAATCTGAGTGTGTGGATTCTAATAGGGTGATAACTTTGTTGGAGTATGATGAGTATGAAAGAATTAGTAGTTTGTGGACCAATTGCTCATCGGTAGATAATAAATTGGTGATGGAATTGCTGACTAATCAATTGATCAATAAAAGGGTCACGGTATCCAGTGTGTCTGGTATGCTACCAGATGAATTAGTGATAAAATTTGAGATTGAGTTGTAGTTTGGTGCAAATTACCATGTAGTGGAGAAAGCTATACTGAATAAATGTGACAATGAAAATTAGAGACTTTCTATAGTTATCGGTGAGATGAAGGGATGTGTGAAGGAGATTATTGATATATATAAGTATTATCTTTGGTAGTCTGGTGTTGTAGACAATTTTAGAGGTCAGAATAAAGTGATTAAGAAAGAGTTGAATGAGCTTGGAAAGACGTATGATATATTCAAGGACCAAGATGAAAAGGAGAGAATCACAAATAGTGAACTTTAGTCAGAATCGGTGTTGTTACAAAGATAGAGAGAAGACCTAATAAAAACTTTTGGTTGGTGAAGGATTTGAAGCATGCTACGGGTATACTTGCTAGCACAAAGGATTATGATGAGTGGTGGTTTCAGTCTTTGGACTGGAAGAAATCTTTTGATAAACTCATGGAGTGTGACAATCCATGTGCCCAGATGGGGGCTCTCATTGCTAAGTGGAAGAAGGATCTTCCAATTCTGAAGGAAATGTACAATAAAGTAGTTTTTGTTAATTATGTTGTATTTATTTGAATTTATTTGATATATGTTTTGTCTCATTTCTATTGTGGAAAAAGGGGTAGAGAAAGAGGAAAAAAATGATGCATCTACTTAGGGGGAGTTTTGGTAGAATTTTTTGGTTGCAAGTTTCTTGGAGTTCATTTTGTTTTGGCATATTTTCATCAATCCAAAAGGGGGATATTGTTAGACTTATTGATTTGTTTCTAGCATTGGTTGTCATTGATTTCAAAACCTTCATACCTACATCCAGGTGGTATTAGTTGGTTGTTGGTAGTTTTGGGTATGTACCAGTTGGTTGTTAGTTATGCAATAGAATTTTTGGTTTTGAAAGGTTAGGTTCAATATGGATAGTTTTTTGTGTTCCATGGTAGGTGTACTTGGTTCTAACCATGGCTTATATATTTTGGAAAAATGGTAATGCTTTTTTTTATCAGTATTGTATGAAGTTTCTCGTCAGTTCCTGGTGATTGTTATACTTTCAATGTTCTTCATGTTGTTTCTAACATTTGGACAATGGTGTAGCTCATTAGTTGATGTTAGTATCATATTTTGTACATGTTTTATCTTGTTTCACCTATCGGTTGGTTCAGATATTTTGGTAATCAATACATGGTCTTGGTTGTGGTGTTCGAATAGTATTGGTAAATGTAACGTGCATTCTAAACATCTTAAGTACGACCTATATTTGGTTCTGGTGTAGCGTGTTCTAATGTTTCCTTGAGTATGTCCTAGATTTAGGACCTATGGTAATGCATTAAATATAATTGTAACATCTTTTTTAATTGGGTCCATCACACATGTTTGGTGTGGCTGACATATGTATGGTTGGATATCTATATAAATAAAAAAGGAACCTTTTTGTATCTGATAAAGATGGATGACATGTAATGGTGTGGTGCAAAAAATGCAAGCTACAGAAGGAGATATAGTGTGAATCTATGGCAGTATTGTGTGTAAGCTAAAGTATGTGAGGCAGATCAATAAAGATCAAGAAGTGGCTTATGTATTGAGTTACACTGGATCAGATAGTAACATACAAAGACATGATCAACATTTAGATCTACTGATGGTAAAAGTAATAGAGATTAATTGTTGAATTTTTTCATGCATAGTTAGATGCAATTCTATCAGTTCAGATTTTTTTAGTAATATTTGTATTGGTAGTTATCCATATTCATTTCTAAGGGTAGTTATCCCAACCCGCAGTGAACCAACCGACGGGGAGCCAACCTAGAGTGAGCACAACTATTAGTGATCCTTTGTAAAAATAACCTTAACATGTATTTCATTTCATTAGACTTAGCTTCTCCATGGTTTTTCCCAGTTTGGTTTTCCACGTAAATCCTAGTGCTCTATGTGTTGGTGTTCTTTTTCTTTCATGTTTATATTTGTTATGAATGTTTGATATGGTTAACCGATGGATAGGAATTTTATATTGTTTTTGTTTATGAGTTTACTGACAAAGTAAAAGTTTTATAAATCGTGTGGGAATAAATAATTCACCCCCCTCTTATTTATTCAACATGTTCAATAGATAACCTATGACGTCTTCATCCTCTAACATCTTCATGTTTTCATATTTTCCTCTATAGATCTATATCTTTTCTTGTCTATGTTATTGTCTCCTTCATAGATGCTTCTTAGTTTTTTCCAAACATCCTTAGCATTTTTTCAATGCGTAACCTTCACAAGTTCATAATCTGCCAATCCTTTGAAAATGACATTCTTTTTGTAATGCCCCACCAAGGAACCCTTGAAACACGAGGTCAAATATGCACTTAATAATTATTATTTTTTAAAATAAAAATATAACATCACTACATGTGCAATTTTAACCAAATAACATCAACGAAGATAATAAAAATGATCCTCAATGATCGTATAGAAAAGAAATACTTAGATCGCTTCCAAAGGTTCCATGAAAATCCCAAATAAGCATGAATGACTAAGACACATTCAAGCTACCACATGAGAGTTTAGAATGTATCCACGAACCTCATGGGATGAGATCAGACCAATGTCAAAGGTTTTTAATCAAGGAGACAAGTCCATCCTCAATGCAAACTAAAATAAGGTTCATTTTAAACCCAAATTGAAGTAAAATTGTTAATAATCATATCATGATATATAAATCTAATTTACTTGAATGCAAAATACACTAGACATAATTATAATGCATTGTGTCACCTCAAAACAACATCATCATGCAGATATGATCAAAATGGTAAATAATATTATAATCTAGCATCTAAACCAATCATGATACTAGCAACCCAAAATAATGTATTGTCATGGAATGCATCTCACTATGCATATAATCAAAGAATAAAAAAGAGTCTATCTTGGATCAAATAATAAGAAAAATAATGCAACTATGGGAGGCATAATATCCCCCCTAGGCATAGGCTTACTCCTGGAAGCCTACAAAATATAGCGGTATAAATCTCTCAATCGTGAAGCATCCTCCCAAGTAGTAGAAATCTTGTCACTTAGGTTCCATTGGACCCTTGCCTGCTCAATGTCTCAGCCTCTAAGAGTCAAACTCATATGCTAAAGAATGTAGATGGGTTCCAAATAAATTTTTCCATCCTCTACCTATAAAGCACCCCAATCAAGAACATGGTCACATCTGGAATATATTGTCTCAACATAAAAACATGAAATACATCATGGATGTGTGATAGGCTAGGTGGAAACACCAAGCAATAGGCAACAGGACCAATCCTCTAGAGAATCTCAAATGGTCCAACAAAATTTGGTGCTAACTTAGAGCCTTTCCCATAATACATAGGGATCTTGTGCGGCCAAACTGGAAAAAACACATGGTCACCCACCAAGACGTGACGATCTAACCTATGGGCATCGACATACTTATTTTGTCAATCCTTAACAGTAACCAAATGCTCTCTAATACTAATGTTAGAGCTTTTTATATTTCTAACCTTGAGGAAAACCAATGTAAAAATAAAGTTGCTTCCTTCAAAGCTACTCAAAATTAAACAGATATGGTCGATGAACAAAGTACTAAGTTACTTGATTTTGATGGAACTAATAATGCGTTTTGGAAGAAAATGATGTAGTCTCATTTGGAATATTTTCCATATTGGGTTCTTGATGTTATAAAAAATTGAAATGATCCTACTTCTATAGGTACACTTACTACTCTGGAAGAAATCAAGGCACATGAGAACAATGTTAAGGAAAGAAATAAAATTATAAGTAGTTTGGGTTATTTGAAATTTTTGAAAGTTATGGGTTTTAGATCTGCATTTAATGTATGAGAAAGTCTTGCTAGTGTTTATGAAGTCTAGATAAGAAGATTAGGTAGATCAAGCTATAGAATCTGAAAGCACAAATTTAAAACCTTGAATATCTTTGATGATGTGAATATTGAAGGCTATCTACATTGAGTAAATGAAGTTTTGAACTCCATCGGAGACTCTAGAGGGGTGCTTGAAGATAACAAATTAGTTCTAAAGGTGATGATGACATTGAAAAAAACTTACAAAACCTTGTTGATTTCTATACAACAAAATAAAGATATAGAAAAGTATACCTTGGATCATATATATGGTGATGTCAGAGCTTTTGATATTTCTGAACTTGAGGAAAGCCAATCTAGAAAAAAAGTTTATACCTTCAAGGATACTAAAAAGTAAACAAATTCTAATTTGGAGGAGGAAGTAAACTTTGTTAGAAATAAAAAGAAAGGATCTATAAAATACAAAGGCAAGTTTCCCTTTAAATTATTTAATTGTGGAAGACTAGGATACTTTAGTGCTTAATTTCCTTTTAGATAATATAGGAAGAATTCTAATGTTGATGAAAAGAAGGAAAGTCATAAAAATTCTAGTAGATAGAATGGAAGAGAAGAGAATTATTGCACATTAGAATCTCACTCAACAAAGGAAGAAGAAAGGAATGATTGAAATGATGAAGTACTAGATTATTGGTCATCAAAGATTAAGAAAGTGTCAGATCTAAAGGAAAAAATACCACTCTACATGTTATAGAAGAATCCAGATCCCAGATCATTGATTTTAGCTGCTCAAAACACATGACCAAAGAGAAAAGAGTATTTTTGCATCTTCAAAACTATGATGGAGGGTCAATTTCATTTGCTAACAAATTATTCGCACCTATTTGTGGTAAGGGAACTATCTCAATTGATAATAAGCATAAATATATTGATGTTTATTATGTGAAATGATTAAGATGGAGTCTTTTGACTATTAGTTAGCTATGTGACAAGGGTTTTAAAGTTAGTTTCCTTGGAGGAATATGTGAGATCATAAATTAATGTGGGAGACTTATTGGAGAAGGGATAAGAAAATATTTATTATCTCAAAAAGAACAACGGAGGAAATTGTTCCTTAGTACTAAAGAATGAATGTTGAATTTGGCAAAAGAGGATGGGACATATTAACTTCAACAATCTAGTAAATATAAAATCTTCAAATAATTTGAAATTCTATTTCAAAACCCTCATTTTGTTTGTAGCCACAAGCAAGAAGTTTTCTAAGTTATAAAATAGCACATGCAATATTGGAAGCCAAATTTTCTTCGTAGGTGCATTGGATCGTCACAAAAATGTTACCAATATGTTGAGGAGGTAGAAGAGGTAAGTATATTTATATTTTTAGCTTATTTTTATAAAATATAAGTTAATTAGGATTTTAAGTTAAATTTTGTTTTAATTTCCAATAGATATTGATCCACCTCAAAAAAACCCTAGGCCACCTCCTCATGAAGAAGTTCATGAATAAAATGTACCTCAACCTCCTCCATCAATCCATATATATCCCACAAGTACAAAGGAAAATCAAATAAACCAAATAGAAAATAACAAAAATCAATTAGAGGCTTTGATAAGGAGGCCGAAAGAATCTATTGGTACAAATTCTCGTAGGGTGTCACTTGCAAATTCATTACAATCAATCTTGACCCATGTAGGCAAAATTAGTGGGAAACTTAATTTATGGTCAAACAAATGAGAGGAGAAAAAATAATATTATGCTGAAAAATTATTATATAAGGATGTAAAAAAATAAAAAAAATAAAAAAAATTGGCATTTTTCCACTCTTTGCAAATCCTAGAATGAATGCACCTCTTGATTCTAATTGCAAGAGGTTCCCCATCCATTGGTTCCACCACAACAGAATTTTTTTTAAAAAATGGGATGGATAGTGGATGGTTTTTGATAGCCCTCCTTGTAATAACATGAGGTTCCCTTGCACTTTTTGAGGAAACACTATTGTGAGTTTTTCCTCAATGAGGTTTCAAATTATTTTGATTATTTAGAATTTCATGGTAGACGTGGGAGGTCCTTACACAATAGACCAGGGGTACAACGTGACCCTAACATAGTCAGGAGACCCATTCCCAAACCTCATAGTCAGGAGACCCATTATAAAACATCACGCCTCATCCTTTCCCAAAAGTACAACTATCTAAGGTCTGTATGCACCCTAAAATGGTTGCCTAGACTATAGGCCCCCATTATTCAATTTATCAAATGACAGAATCAAGATATACACTTTTATGCTATTGTTATGATGCAGGTTTGGAGAGTGATCTTGGAGGAGAGTTTGAGCATTTGAGCTTGAACCATGAAACTTCTTCTTCTTGTCTTCTTCTCTCATGCATCCATGGCAATCCATTTAGAGTAGATTCATGTTAATTTAGATTCATATTTCCTTTCATAGATTAAGCTTGCATATTTCCTTCCATGCATTGTTATCATATAGAATAGCTTTCATTCTCATTTGCATTGCATATTTGATGATCATGGAGACTATAATTCTTGCTCTTCCTCTTTGAATCTCTCATTTCATGGTGTACTTGCATGGGCATAACTAGGTCTAAACTAAGGGCCTCCATTATAAACCCTTGCACTCCATGAATATAGAGCTATGAGTGCCATTTGAGATCTCATTCTTGAGTAATGTTGGATATATTGACTCATAGAAGTGTGTCAACATTTTAGCACACATTTTTGGCACCCGTCGTGGGGCAATCCACCTTTACATGTTGGTTTTGATTATTTTTGGAGCTAACCCCCTTATGCAGATTTGCTTGGAGACAAAAACCCTAGATTTTCAAATATTTGATCATATCTCCCAAACAAATTAGAGTTTCAGTCTAAATTTTTTTTGTAGGTTGACGACATATCAGAGAAGCTTCAGTAAAAAATTTAGAATTTTATGAGGTATCATGAAGATTTTAAAAAATTTCTTTATTTTTCATAAAAAATTAATTTTTTGTGCAAATCAGCATATTTTTCAAAAACTTTTACATTTTTGGAAAGGTATTTAAATTCTACAAGGGTCCATTCTTTGTGTTTTAAATTTTGATGCAATATCATAGCTCATTTGGTTGATTTATGAAAACTAGTCTATTTTTGGAAAATGGCTCCCTAGGGAACAAATGAAAAGATCTTTTTAAAATTCTAATATTTTTGGAAATCTCTCTGCTTTTTAATAGGGATCTCTTTTCTACATTTAGGGTTTGGGATCTGAATTCATGTCATATAGGTCCAATCTTGTTGACTAGGTCAAAAAATCAAAATTAAAAAAAGGGCATTTAATGATTAGCTTGCACTTATTTTTCACATGGTTCAATACATGATATGAGTCGCCATTTGAGACCTCATTCTTGAGAAATCTTGAATATAATGACTCATAGAAGTGTGTCCATAGATTATTGTTGGTTATTATTTCTCCTAACAATTGATTTTCAGATCTAACCCTAGGGTTTGCATAAGTTGAGTATACATTGCATATCTTGTTTGTTGTTTGTTGTGTTTATCTGATTTTTATTTCTGAAACAGCTTAACATGTGGTTTGTAGGACGTTGAAAAGAAGACTCAAATAAATACTACTAACGAATCATCTTGCAAGTTGCCTTGATCGATAGCATGCTAAACTTTGTGCTTGCATTTTGTTTTGTTTTATTACAATAGGAACCCACATGCAAGACTTCTAAAATGAACTTCTATTTTGGTATTGTAGGAATGGCAATGATGTTAGGAAACTATGCTCTTGCCCTTTTGGGATGATCAAAAATCTAGAAGCATTGTTGTCATTTTCTTATGTGTTTGAAGTGTCTTTTAGATTGTAATCTTAAGAATTATATGAACGTATCCTCTCCCCTTGCCTTTGTGAATCTCGGGTGCAAGAGAAATTCATATAATTCTTCTAGTGTGGCTACCTCCCAAGTTATTTAATAGAGCCAGTGAGAGTGGATTTCCCAATCGGTAACAGGCTAAATTCAATCCCTTCCAAACCGGTATATAAAAATGTCATTGTGATTAGTCTCACAGTGGACATGTGTGAATTCATTGTGGCAACCAAAATCTCATCTAGTACCCTAGTGGTGTGTTAAATTCCCTACATTGTTAAGGTGAGAACCTTGCTTTGAAAGGATTGGGAGAGACCCCTTAATTGGGAAAATGACATGATCACAACCACCTGAATGGATGCCTTGACTACAAACTTTGTTTTATTGACCAAAAACCCTCTATCTGTTGGCACGGAAGGTTAGAGACTGACTAAGACATCCCACATTTTCACGGCTCTTAGTAGAGATAATGGTCCTTTGGGAAGTGATTACCTTGGGATTCGAAGCTTGGTGTGCCTGAGAAGTGAGTGCACTATAAGGAGGAGCCCGTACCTTCAAGCTTCTAAGTTGTCTGCTATGAGTAGACATGGCTGAACTTTGGTTCAAGTGGGAATTCAACAAAT
The DNA here is from genome assembly GCA_018584345.1 of Thuja plicata. Classification (NCBI taxonomy): domain Eukaryota; kingdom Viridiplantae; phylum Streptophyta; class Pinopsida; order Cupressales; family Cupressaceae; genus Thuja; species Thuja plicata. Next base: position 4,620,422 of record MU227291.1, read on the forward strand.
ATTTCCCTAGCTTACCTAGGTTGTGGAGTGACTATTCTATTTACAACAAACAATCTGCTTGATGTGTCTTGCGTGAGTGAAACATCAAAACATACACCAAACATCAAGACAAACATTAAAATGATCAACAAATCTACATTCTTAAGTGTCAAACTGTCAACTTTCCCAATTTGCTATCCTATCATTTTCAGTCTTCCTTTGTTGATCCAGATCAGATTAGGTCACTTACCCCACTGTTAGAAGCTTTTTTACACTTTGGATTCTTGCATTTTGACCTATTGAACTAGTGATCTTTGATTTCACAAGTGACCTTGCTTGGATTTGGTGAGCTAGAAATCATCCTTGTTGAGAAGACAAACCTTTAGACTCTTTGATAACACACTTGGAGAGTTTTGGTAATCTCTTGTCCATTCACTTTCATACAAATTCAAATTCAATCAATATAACTTGGGTAAATCACCCTCCTAATCCATATGTGTTAGCGTATTCACCCATTCAGTGGATACCTCTGTGGCAGTGTTGGTTTACACCCCTTGCAAAATTCTATCCTATCACCTCTCTTTTGGATAAGTGAATGCCTTTACTATCCTAGTTTGGTACCAATGTTTCTTAGGGTCATCCTATCAGCTAGTACCTTTTCTTTCATGCCAGTTACAACAAGATATCAAGTAGATCAAGTAAAATGACCTCAAGTAGTCTTTAGCCAACTACCCTTAGTTCAAACTCACCAAAAACGTAAGGGAAAAGAACCTGTATTTGATCAATCACCTAGGAACAACTCAGAAGTTTGGTTTGATTCCAAGAGTCACCTTAGTGAGTTGGGTACACCCTTAGCATCTTCTCACTTGGATATGGATATGAGTTACACAATGACTCGACGAGAGAGGGAAGACATGGATAAATGCCTTGATGACATATTTGCAAAACATAGAGATACCATTTCATTTGGTGGTTCCTCTTGTAACAGTCAACCAGCTTCACCCCTTATCTCAACTAGATATCTAGATGCACACCAAAGGGATGAGAGAGGTAAGAGGCAAGCCTATCAAGATGAGCAATCACAACATGAAAACCAAGATGATGAACTTTATGACACCTGCGTGAATGCAAAATACACCAATAATTTGTTTCAACATTCAAGACCAAGTTCATCACTCAAAACATCTTCAAGATACACAAGTGAAAGACTTAAGAGAATTGAGCATGAAAAGAAAGCCTTCCTAGATGAACAAGTTGAAAAGGAAGAGCAATTTAGACTCCTAGAGTTGGAGAGATGAACCTTGTTAGAAATAGAAAATAAATCCCTCCAGGAGGAGAAAGATAGACTCTTGGCTCAGTGACTTAATGACCAATTTAATAAGATGCGTGTTAGTGGTGGAAATAAATCTCCTCCATTTACTCCTCCTAAGACTCCACAAAGTGGAAGATGTTCAAGGACATCATCATGATCTCCTATCCCTAGAGGAAGAAGGACTTCAAGACATGATCATTATAGGAGAAAGACACCTCTTAGGAACTCAAGACAACCTTCACAATGTGCTCACCATGGTTCACAATATGGGGGTAGTAGCTCAATTTTTAACCTCACCTTCCTCATGAAAATGCAACAAGAACCACTCTTCCAGTAGTATGTGGAGAAATATTTAGAGAAAAATAAAGACAAGTTCCTAGACAGTTTAATCAACAAGGGTGCTAGAGTCCCCTACAACTTTGATGTGGATAAAAAGATTAAGAAGCAAGGGCCATCTCAAGAAGAGGATATCAAACAACTTAAGAGTGTGATGGAAAAAATGTTAGCACACAATAATTCATTCTCACTTGATTCAATTTTTCCTAATCCTTTTGACAAAAGTGTTAACATAAAAGACTTCCCTAGAAAGGTTGAGATCCCTCAATATGACAAGTATGATGGGAATGGAGATTCACATGATCACGTGCGCCAATTTTATGCCACAAGTTTTGAGTTCCATCAAGATGACTCGTACCTCATGAGATTGTTCCCAAGGAGTCTTAAGGGTCAAGCGATGGAATGGTTCACAAATATAACTCCTCCCGTTAAGACTTTCAAAGAGCTTGTCCACAGATTCGTTCAACACTTTGCATACAACCTTTCAAGATCTATCACCATGTTGGACTTATGCAACTTAAATAAAAATCAAGGGGAATCCTTTGTCACTTTCTTGCAAAGGTGGAGACGAAAATGCTCTCGCTACTCTAGAACCATTCTTGAAAATAAAAAGATTGACATCCTTGTTAGCAACTTGGTTCCCGAAATGCGGTATGAAGTTAGGAAGATGGTTTTTTATTCCTTTGACACCATGGTTGAAACCGCATGTAGGATTGAGGATGTTTTGAAAGAACAAGGAATTTTGACCAAACATGGAAATAACAGCAACAATGGTCAAAACAACAACTCTAACAAGGATAAAGGGAAGAACTCAGACTGGAATAGGAACAAACAAGTGGTCAATGATGGATTTGTAGACTCCTCACAACCCAAAGATCAAATTGTGCTCCACTTGTCTAGTGTTTTTCAATTCATGAAGCTCAATACATCTAATCAACAAGAGAGAAATCCAAGATACCAAGATAGGCCTAAGAAAGAAAGACGTCAATTTTCAAAACTTGGTGATTCTTATGAGGATGTGTTGAAAACACTCATTTCCAACAACCTTGCACATCCTCAAGATCCTATGAAACATTATATACCTGATGTTGAACCACATTGGTGGGATGAGAAATCCTTTTGCAAGTTTCACAATGGTATTGGACATGACATTGAAAACTACTAGAAACTCAAGCATATTATTCAAGATCTCATTGAGAGTGGAAAACTTAAGATAGATGAATTGAACACCAACGTTGATCATAAGGCATTCAAAGAACCATTTCCCAAGTATGAAAAGGGGGAAACCTCTAAAGATAAGAATGGCAAGGCTGATATTAATCGCACTTACACAAATGTGGATAATACTATCAACATGCTTGAATTTTTAGAAGAAAATGTCAATATGATGAGGGTAAAGATCCCTATGGTTATGATCTAGATGTGGACTCTCCTCCTATCTTTGATGAAGAACTTGTCATGGTGCTAAAGGGTCCCAACTCTAGAGTGTCATCACAAGCTCTCAATGTTGTCACATGAATTCAAGGTCCCGTTGTCATTAGAGGACCCAATTCGAGTCAATCAAGTAAACCTAAGCAAGTGGCATCCAAGAATGTCACCTAAAAACCAGTAGTCAATCCAAAGTCTAGTTATAGTCTTGTTAATAAGTTGCAAAGAACCCCAGCTCAGATTTTGATCTTTGATCTCTTAGAGTTGTCTCCGAGACACAAGCAAGTCCTTGAGGATTCTTTGCGCATGACAAACATCCCCAACAACTTAGATGTTGATCAATTATAGAACATGGTTAACCACATTGCTAGCCCTCATTACCTTACCTTTTCAAAGCATGATAATAAATCCTTGATCCACCCACACAATCTTTCTCTTCATATTGAGGTCATGATCCATAGAACCCATGTTAGGCGCGTGTTGATAGATGGGGGTGTTGAGCTTAATATTTGTTCCTTTAGTCTTTTGAAAGAGTTGGGTTATTCTGAAAAAGTCATAGACACCAGGAAAAGGATCACCATCAAAGCCTATGATGAGGTGGAAAGAAGTTCCAAGGGGTTGGCCATCCTTCCTGTTAGGATTGGCCCTGTTGAAAAAGATATTTTTTTTCAAATAGTTGATGTTGGCCCCCTTGCGTATAATATCTTACTTGGTAGACCATGGATTCATGATATGCAAGCAGTGTCATCTACCTATCATCAGTGTGTTAAGTTCCCTTACAATGGAATAGATATTTGTATACCTTGGGATAACACTTTATCTGTTAACTCAATTTTAGTAGGAACTCAAGTTCCCCTCACTAGAGAAGCAGAAGACTTCGATGCAACCTTAGCTGAATGTAAAGACAAGCTCAAGTCGATAGACCTTGGCATGGGGGGTATCAACTCAACTCCCTCACAACATTACCAGTTTCACCTTGGTCTTATGGCAAACCTTCACAAGAAAAGAGACCCTCATCTTTAGCTATGAATTTATTTGGCACATTTGTAGAGTCCCCAGTGCCTATTCAAGATGAGAAAGAAGAGACATTTGTTAGAGACTAGATCTATAGAGAAGAAAAATATATGCACAATGAGAACTTATCTCCCTCTCCTAAGGCTTAGACAAGGGTATACTTTTTTCAGACAGATGGGCTATCCTGAACATGGCCCTCTTAATCACCGATTGGATGCTAGAGTTGAACCTCTTGATCATACTCTTTTTGGATGCAAGTCTAAGAAGTCGGTTGGCCTAGGCTTTGTGAATCACAACAAGCACACTACTCCTATCCTTGATAAGTTGGATAGTAAAGATGAACCAGAATACTTACCTAGTTTGACAAATCAGCAAGATATGTGTGAATATTGGGTCCCTTCTACTAAACTCCTCTGGGGAGATTCAGATATTCCAGTCACTCATGCGTCAGTTGTAACTTTAGAACAAGAATCAGATGTAGAAGATCCTTTCAAAGAAGGTCAACAAAAGAATATTTCATGTTCAATGGAAAGAGAAGGTGTTACCTTTGATGACACTAGACCTTCCACATCAAGATGTCTCAAACCCTCATGGCGTAATCATCCTAGTCGCAGTTCAAACACAATTTCATATGAGTATGAATGGGACTCCTTCTCAAAGCCTTCCATAGTTGACATGGATTTTGATTTCATCCATACTTATAGTTCTCAACCTGAGGTAGCTGATGATTCATGTGTAGGATTAGAGTATTTGAACCCACGTGTTGCCTTAGTGGATGATTCTTCACTTGTTAGGGTGAATCCCAATTTGGGTAGCTTAGAAGGATACTTGATGGACTCTGACTCTTCGATCACCAGCGATAATATCATTCACATTTATAACCTTGAACAAGTCATTGACTTGCCTCTTGTTCATCCTAACCTCATTGATTGGTCCCAATGCTATCAAGAACCTGAGCTCTTGAAATTTCAAAATGATTATGAGATAGCATGTTACCTAAATTCCATTGAACCCGTAGTCTCTTCCACTAGTGAATCGGCTACCAGCATGAAAGAGCCAAACATCAAGTACCTTAGTCACAAATGTTAAGTTTTAGGATAGCTGCAAATGTAATAGCACTCTATTTTGTATGTGTTTTGGAAATGCAACAATCTCTCTTTCATTTATATTAGGAATGAGGCTAGGAGAGACATGTCCCTTCATGGGACATGTCTATTCATTATTATTTATAAGAAAGGACATGCCTCTTCCTATTAATCATAAGTTAATCAATCTTATAATGTTTCATCAATCAATTATTAATTAAGAATAATTTAATAATTTAATATTAAATATTAAATATTAAATTTCATATGATTAATAATAATATAACATATATAATATATTATTATTAATCAACATGTATTATATATATTCTAATGATCATACGACTGAAGCTACAAACATTAACAACAAAATAAAAAGAAAATAAAATCAAAAGAATAGGAGTTCTAATGGTGAAAACCACTGTGTGGCAATGTCAGAACCAAAAAAAGTAAAAATAAATGACGTATCCAAGGGTGAAAACCTCTCTGAGGCACCCAAGGATGGGGTACTTGATCGTCTCCCTAGCTACTTTCAAGATAGATCTTCAGTGCTTATTGAACAAATGCAAAATGGTTCAAGAGCTGGTGTGTTGTTTGTTTCTCCTCATGGGTACACGATTCCTAAATCTTACAAGTTATTATTCCCATGTACAAACAATATTGCTGAATATGAAGCTTTAGAAAATGGACTTAAGATGGCCATAGAATGGAAAATCACAGAGTTACACATCTATGGGGATTCACAGCTGATAATCAACCAAGTTAATGATGAATATCAAACAAAAAATGAGAAGCTGGTACCTTACAAGAAAATGGTTAATTCCTTGAAGTGATACTTCACATTTGTCATGCTTCAGCAAATCCCTAGAGAAGAAAACAAAGCAGCTGACACTATGGCTACAATTGCTTCACTCCTTTAGTTAGAGCAACATGAATCCAGATTTGAATTCCTGGTGGAAGAGCTACATCACCCTATATATGACTTCCCAGAAAACCATGTCATTTGTACCCTTGTTGGTCGTGAGTCATCCCGTTATGGTGCCATTTACTCATACCTTCATGATGGCATTATACCTGAAACCTTTAACCAATCTAAATGTAGAAACCTCACCTGAAATGCCTCTCATCATTCCCTTATCGCTGGTGATTTGTATAGGAGGGGTCTAGATGGAACACTTCTTAGAGGCTTAGAAAAGGAATAATTCAACCAAGCGTTAGTTGACATCCACCAGGGCATCTATGGGGGACATTCCAATGGTCTTGCCATGGCCCGAAGGTTGCTTAGGGTGAGGTACTATTAGCCTATGATGCATATTGACACAGTAGCTTTTGCAAAGTCATGTGAAAAATTTCAAAAACATGGTAACCTAATACATGCTCCAGGCAGGGAGTTCATTCCTTCTATATCTCATTTGCCATTTTAGCGATGGGCCTTTGATCTTGTTGGCCAGATCCATCCCAACTCATCAGGTGGACACAATTTTATTATCTCTACTGCTGGTTACTTCACTAAATGGGTAGAGGTTGTCCTACTTTCTGTTGCCTCAGGAAAGATAGTCTCTCTATTCATTCTGAACCATATCATCTGTCGATATGGAGTGCCTTCTGAGATTATCACTGACAACGGAGGCCAGTTCAAAAATAAGGACCTTAAACAACTCTGCAAGAAATTCAAGATTAAACAACATTGGTCCTCCATTTACTTCCCGCAAGGAAATGGTCAAGCAGAGGCATCAAACAAAACCATTCTTAAAATATTATATAGAACAGTCTATAAGAATGGTAGAGATTGGCACTTACAGATAAATCTAGTTTTGTGGGCCTATACAACGAGTATTTTTACTCCTACTGGGGCTACTCCTTTTTCCCTTGCATATGGCGTTGAAGCAATGTTACCTTTGGAGGTTGAGATTTCTTCACTTAGAGTTTCTCTCAAAGGTCTAGTCACAGATGAAGACTAACCCGCCATGAGACTTCAAGAGTTAGAACTTCTAGATGAAAAATGTCAAGCATCATTTGACCATATGAGGGTTTATCAAAAGCGCATGTCCAAAGCCTTCAACAAAAATGTTCGCCCTAGAGAATTACAAGTGGGAGATCTTGTCCTACGTGAAAATCCTAAGAATCAACAACATAGAGATCAAAAGGGCAAATTTGAACTTAATTGGCTTGGACCTTACATCATTACAGTAGTTTTTGGGTCATGTGCTTATTTACTGTCTATAGTAGAGGGAGAGCAGCTCCCTGATCCTATCAATGTCTTGCACCTAAAGAATTTCTATCCATGATGCCCATTCTGTCTGGGGGCATCCTTTGTACATACTTATTGATCCTGAAAAAATCCAAAAAAATGATATATTGTTAAAAATTCTAAAAATTAGAAAATGTCCTGAAAAAATGATCATCTTAGTGAAAACTTAGCAATAGGCGCTTTGATGTATCTCCAAAAAAAATTATATATTCCAAAAATACAAAAAAAATTAAAATTCAAAAAAATAGAAAAAGTGCCTTGGTGAAAACTTGGAAACAGGCGACTTGGTAGAAAAAATTGTAATAAAATCCAAGCGGTGAAAACCTAGAAATGGGTGCTACTTGAGGCCTTTGCACCCTTGTTTCTTAGCGCGTGTCCTCAACACTTAGCCTTTCTCCATCATGGCTTGTCCTTGTTGCCTTGGTCTGGAATTGGTCTTTGTCTTTGTCTAGGGGGCATAACTGTGTTAGCTTTGGTCTCTTGGATGCGTTAGTCTTTAGTACATCTCACAAGCAGTGTTTTTCAACACAACCCCCACTATGTTTTTCAACACAACCCCTGACATCGAGTGTTTTTCAACACTTATCAGTTTGGTCTTACCCAGTTTTGTCATGTGATCTTACCTGCTTGCAAGCATTCGATCCTTATCCTCAGAACTCAGTATTAGTTAACACGCTTAAATTTTTAAACATGACACTAAATTCTTGAAGCTATGTCATGATCTTTTCTTCGTGTGCTGACTGTTATTGATTTTCGTTAAGTTTCCTTGTCTAATAAGTCTCTCTGGGATGCATATCTAGAGGACTTGGGGCATGGGGCATGTTTTTATTTTCTTCCTACTTCTGGGTGTAGTCTTGAAACTCTTGAGTGTCTCTTGTTGTTCCCTTGAAACACTCTGGATATTTGAGGCTTCATCCTTGACTATTTTTGCACAACCATTCTGGTGGTCATCCTAGCATCTATGCCTTGATGCGAGCATGGTTTTGCTACATTAAATTGGGTAAGCTAAAATCAAAGTCATCTTGACCTTTATGTCTTTGATGCTTATGTTAGAATCTTTCCACATTCCAATATGATATAAATCACATTCATATCCTCATAGTTGCACTTGTGACTAGTGATGATTGTGTGATTTTCCGATGTTCGTTAATAATGGCCCAATGATGAAAATAAGTTCCTTAACATTCTCTAATGAATGATGACCACAAAGTCCTATGTTACAGTTTCTCTTTTGCACGTGTACACCTTTGCATTTTCATGTAGCTTGTGTTGTTAGACCTCATGTTAGTTTGCATTTTAGGATGCATTATGAGTTTGAGAGGGTTTTTCCTTCATCTTTCTTTTGGACTTTTAGTCAACTGTGGTCATGTTTTGATCTTCATTTCCTTATCTTCTTTCGCGGTCTCAATTGAAATTTTCTATCTTAAACAGTTGATTGATTTTGGGGAAAATTATCTTTCTTCTCTCCATTTCTTTCCACCTCTTCCAAACTTCTATCTTCCATTCATTTCCCCCCCACTTCTTTTCTTCTACTTCAACCTTGGGGCATAATCTTTCGTGCTTGATGATCTAGCTTGGTTCTGTGATTCTTATATCTTCCATCTTACATCAAGAACCTCATCTTTAGTTCAATTTGATCAAATTTATCAATTTGTTGTTTCTCCTCTATCTCATTTCAATTTCAATCACGAGGGGGCAGTACCTATCAAACTTCAATCCTTGATTCATCTTTATCAATCCTATCAATTGCTCCACTTGGGGCAACCTTGCTTGAGATTCTTATCTTGGACATGTCAATTACCTATTTACAGGGGTGTTGACCTTGTCTTTTTCAATCAGCTTATCTTTTTCCTGATGTGTTCCCGTCCATTGATCACACGTCTGGGTTGTTTTGTGATCCCAAATTGATCTCACACTTCAACTGCATTCTTTGACTACATGTGTTCCCATAAAGATCACACATTATTCAAATAGGGGCAAATGTATGCACCCTAAAATGGTCTCCTAGACTATGGGCCCTCATTATTCAATTTATCAAATGACAGAATTACGATATACACTTTTATGCTATTGTTATGCTGCAGGTTTGGAGAGCGATCTTGGAGGAGAGTTTGAGCATTTGAGCTTGAACCATGCAACTTCTTCTTCTTGTATTCTTCTCTCATGCATCCATGGCAATCCATTTAGAGTAGATTCATGTTAATTTAGATTTATATTTCCTTTCATAGATTAAGCTTGCATATTTCCCTCCATGCATTGTTATCATATAGAATAGCTTTCATTCTCATTTGCATTGCATATTTGATGATCATTGAGACTAGCATTCTTGCTCTTCCTCTTTGAATCTCTCATTTCATGGTGTACTTGCAAGGTCATAACTAGGTCTAAACTGAAGGCCTCCATTATAAACCCTTGCACTCCATGAATATAGAGCTATGAGTCACCATTTAAGATCTCATTCTTGAGTAATCTTGGATATAATGACTCATAGAAGTGTGTCAACATTTTAGCACACAAGGTCAGCATGCATCTTCTTAACACCACGATGTGTGGAATACAATGCATGATGTACCTCAGACAAAAATAAGGAACTCAGATCACCTGACACCGACATATAAATGCACCCATGGTGCCGCAAAAGTCTATTTGACTCCAAAGAGTAACCTGAAAATTGACTGCAAGGGTACCTACAGACTCAATCTCTGCTCTAATCTCATGATACCAAGTGTCACCAGATAAATCCTCAAGAGTATGACCAAACAAATCTACACCAAGGTACAAAATCAAGATCGTGTGTATCCTCCTTTTTAAGGAATTTGCAACAACGCTATCTTTCCCACTAATTTAATGAACATCAAAATCATACTCGCAAAGAAAATCCATCCAACGACAATGTCATGCATTCAGGTTTGGTTGAGAAAATATATACTAAAATCTATGATGATCACTATGCAACTCAAACTTGTGACCCAAAAGAAAATGTCTCTAGCACACTAGCGCATGCACAATTTTTGCCAACTCCAAATTGTAATGCAAAGCATCCCTGTAAACTCAGAAAACCATAACTATTTTTTTAGACTAAATAAACCAAAAACCTAAGATATGTAAACCTTTTCTATCTATCAACAAACTACTCCAACATCAAGAAGAAAAAGAGTAAAGTTCCAAGATGCAAACAAAAAAAAGAATAGCCTGACAAAGTATTCATCGAAACAATCATACTTAGCCATCTTCATGAGAAAACGCCTTGATCATCTCCAAAACTCTAGATAAGACTTGATACATTTGGATACACCTTCAATTAGATCCATTAGTCTCCATTAGTCCATGTCAACACATATGAATACTACTATCATTTCACCACTCAAGAACATACAGAACACACCTTCCAGTCCGTAGTTAACATCAATGACAACCAAAATATACATATTTGCAACAAACTCATTTTTTTACCATTTTAGAATTCAATATTTTATCTTTGTTTGATCATTTTCATTCTAACTCTTATCTATCCACATCGTGCCATGTAAGGAATTATTTTATCCATACAGACAAGAGTCCAAGTTTTGCATGTCACTAGGTGTTTCATGTAGGCAAGCACAATCAAACAACACAGATACCCAAAATCAATCTCATGTACTACTTCAAGATCATGATGAAGTTTATCATAGTCTCCAAAATCATAGAAAATGGAGATGTCATAGACTAGTCTTAAAAATAACATAATTCAAAACCTATATTGAAATACATTGAGATCACATCCTTCAAGAATTGATAGAACCAAAATCTCAATTATCAAGTGATTTCAACATTAAGCAATCAAGAACACAAGAACCCCCTCTTACAAATAGTTATAAATATTGTGAAGTATATGGAGTGTCTAGATAATATCAATCATTAAAATATTTGGTTGATGAATAACTAAATGATAAAATATTCGTTCAAAATTCTTCAATTTATTTCACCTTTCACTAAAAAATAAACTATAAGTTTAAAAAACTATTTTCGTATATTTCTAAAACTTTAATTAAATAAACTCATTTTCCTCTACACTTTTAAATACCCAAATTTGAAATAGTACAAAGGAAAAGTTGATCAAAAGAGTCATATCCATCAAATTTGTGCATCGCTTGATTTGAGTTTTCCTGTGAGGATAATTATTTATATTTCCTCTTCTCTCATGACCTAGGAGGACAATCTGTGGATTGGTTTACTCATCTACCTCTAGGAATAACAAAACATATTTCCCAAAATTATAGATCATTTTGTAATATAATTTTACATATAACTTTGAGCATGACTTTAAAATTATTGATATTTGTAATGTAAAACAAAAATAGAGTGAGATTTTTGTATTTCCTTCATTAGTTGTAAAGCCTAGTTAGTAGGTTTTGATGGTCTATACCTAAGAAATAATTTGTATATTCATTTTTTTATAAATCTCAATATCAGAACAACCTTATGTTTACAAATACATTACATACCCACCTTTAACAAGATCATTGAAAAAGTCCTAAGTATTTGAAAAACATAAAAATATGGTCAATAACAACATCAGTGAGATGAAAATGTACAAATAATTAAAAATATAAATAAACTAGCATCTCCTACAAGACCACTTGAAAAGAACAAATATCAATAGTCAAACCTATGTGAGCCCTTGGAGAATGTGTTGGAGTATTAACTCCACTCCAGGATCTATAGATAGTTATCAACCTTCATAAGGGAAAATGGTATTTCAATGAACAAATGAATGTATTTGAGATTATTATAAATGTACAATATCTATGCGTATATAGGAAAGAGCAAGAGAGGGAGCACCAATGAGGTGCAAGAGTGGGTACAACTACCTACCAACTAATAGCACAAATACTAAATGCAGACAAATAAAATAATATTAAACCATACATAACACCTAGAAGAATGATATGATGCATAAGTTAAACTTAAGCATGTGATTAAATCATATTTACTCCAACAGGATGTGCTCAAGAAACTCTTACAAGTGAATGTGGTCAACTTTCCAGTTTCTACATTTAATAGTAATAAAAAAAAGGATGTGGTATAATACCATGAATACTAGGAATACCACCAATTCAAAGGTCATACAACTAATACATGCACAAGACATGAAGATTACATTTAATACTTTATAGATTAAGGTGACATTGAAATAAAAGGTGCGATGACATTTTTTCAAATAAAAACTTGGGCATATAGTAGAACCCCTTGCGAGGATTGATTACCGTTATGCCTATTCTAAAAAAACTTAGGACAATATAACCAAAAACATAATATCTACTCTCAAATTCTCGTATGACAATAATTTCATCATGACCCAAATTGAGTAGTCAAAATCATATATAAACACAATCATAATGAAGATTTCTATTTTGTCTTGATGAAATGATGAGGTGTGATCAAAGAATCTAGATCCATCTCATGTACTTCCACCCATAGATATATTATCTTATTAAGAAGAATTTGATAATATTTTCATCTTGGATCTTCTCAAGTATCACAAATCAATGAAGATATATTAGATAAAATCTTAAAAGAGTTGAGGGTTTCAAATGAAATTGACCCCTCTCAATTCTTGGCATGCATCAAAAAACTCACTTTTTATCATTATATCACCTTTAGTCCTAAAGATATGGCATGTGTTAAACCCTACCATTCTCATTCACATCATATCATAGCCTTAATTATAAATCATTGGATCAATTGAGTACTTATAAATAATGGTTGTGGACTAAACCTTTGCACCTTCAACTTGTTAAAATATTGGAATGCACATAAGAGGATTTAGAAACATGTATAGTCATAATCAAATCCTCTTATAATGCAAAAATGGATAGTAAAAATGCCACTAATATTCCCATAGCACCCTTGTCATGTCATCAATCTTGACCTTCCATATAATATTTGTATTGGTCACTCAAGCATACATGTAATGCAATTTTGTTTGATCCATATTCCACCAATGTATCAAATTATTTCATGAAGGCATAAAATTTACAATCACAGCAATTTATAACCCTTCCAATACAATAAAATATTGTAGGTTGATATTCAAAATTAAACTAAATTATCCCATCACTTATGTTGAAAAGTTGGCATCTTTTCCAAAATCCTCTTTGTATTGATCCCAAATATTTTCATCATTTTTTCCTAAATCACCTCCTTCTAATAAGGTCAATATCATTGATAAATGGTGTGTTAAGTACAAAATACAAGAGATCTTTCACATCAAGAACCTTCCATGATCACCTAAATATTGTATTCAACCTAACATGAAACATGGTTTTTAGAAGTGAGATATCTTACAATATGGCTTTACAAATTTCATCAAACATGGTTTCCCTTTGATGAATAAATTAAATCTTGAAAGGTGTCTTAGTTAAATATAGTAAAGAGGAATATAAATCCTATTTCAAACATAATAACTATCCATTAGCTAGTAAAATTTGTAGGGATGTGAACTATAATCTTAATTACCTAGAGGCGCATCAAAAGGGAATCTTGGAACCTATCCACTTTCTTGAGACTATAAATAAATAGGGATTAGGGAATATACCTTGAGAGGATATCTCAATAACCTAAATCAATCTTTAATAATTGGTGGTGATGTTTCATTTGATGTTAATTATGTTAAAAATGCTACTTTCCATTGCTCTCATAAAGAGCTTCTTAATACAAAATTCATTTTTAATAGTTCTATTTTTCACCACAAGTCTTAACTTTTAATAGCTTAACCTTATTGTCTAGGACCAACACAACCAAATACCATTGGGTGAATTTTAAAGTGAAAAGGATCTTCTTGATCTACTTAGTGCTATAGTTCATCTTCCCTAATAGACCATTAAACAAGATTTGACATTAGTATTCATAATTTAACATAGTTTGAGGAATTGAAAAAAAAAAGATCAGTACTTAATGGCATAAATTTAATAAATCAAAGAAATAAAAAACTTGAAGTGCCTATTCAAGATTCATAGGATGCATCATTCTATGAGGAAACGTACCTTCTCCTTGATCTAGAAAGGTCACAATACAAATTGAATCTCTTAGAAGAATGTGTCATTGATATAAACTTGGGCACTGATTAGGATCAAAAGTTATTGTAAATTGTTACTAGTGTGAACTTAGAAGATAAATTGATTCATTAGGATCCCATATAGATATGGTTGATGTGGTTTTTCTCACTTCCCCCTAGTATCATAATATACACAGTTAAATCACTACCCAAATACTCTCACCTAATTTATTCTATACCAAAAAATGCACATTCAACTAATGTGTTATATATTCACCCTTCCTTTTTGTGTTATCTACCATAGGGGTTATGATGGTACAATGTTGTAATTACCTAACTTAAATGAATCTAATCCAACACTTACAAATATCCATGATGGTATTTTTGAAGATCGCAGTAACAATATCACACTTGTGAAGATGATACTTAGACATCTAAAAGTTATCAACACCACATGGATACCAAATAAATATGAACCCACAAACACCATTCATCTTAATCACTTCCATAGTTGATAAGTCATGTTTCTCCATCAAAAAACACTCAAAAATCAAATACAAATATTCTAAAACAATATTAATGAAAAAATTAGCCTCTATTGAAAACCATTTCTATGGTATCTTAGTGTAGTAATCATAATGAAAACCTATTCCCCTGCATCTTTGCTAACACAAATAAAAAGTAATTAAAAATAGTCAAGAGGAAAAAAATCATCCTCTAATGCAAACCATTTTTATGGTGTTATATGCAAGCATCATTATGAAAAACTATTTACACACCACAAGTATAATATTCCATGTACCTTTTGTCTATTGGTAATCTAAACTCCTAGAAGTATCAAGCTTATCCATCCATCAACTTACAGTAGCCTTACCCATGGACCCTTAGACAACATACATGACTATATCTTAATCATTGCTTCAAAAAAATTTCTAGAACACCACCTATCTTTCCTATATAATTATGATCTATGCCTTTTGGCACCAATTTTATTTGGTCCAAGTTATCATCCCCTCTTTTCTGGCAATGAACTTGACATGTCACTCTCCTAGTATCAAAATGATGAACAATTCTCACACATTGGTCCCACTTGTTGGTGTGAACATGGTGTTTAATCTAACCAATTCACTACTTAGGTTATATTCACACTAATTGAGTTTAATTAGGGTACATATAAGATACTTATCACTTTATGTCTTAAGTCATAAGAATAAGACACATGTCATAATATGATGTAATCTTATGTATCGCCTTGGTCTATATGACCAGGAGGTTATCATTGTATTTTAATCCATTAGAATTTATCGTCATTATATATTTGCATCTTTTGATAGGATATCATTATTATCTCATTTTTTAAACCAAAAATAAAAGAAATAAATTTTTATTTTCAAAATAGAGTAAATCAATGTAATAAAACAATAATAAACAAATTATTTTAAATTAATCAATTAAGTTTTGAAGCAACAAATGTTTACGTTATGAAATTTGTCAAAAAAATATATTATATGTGCTTAGCTCTAGGAACAATGGAATATTCTATTATAGATCATGTTTTATGATTCATTACAACTCTCAACAGTTTGACCCAGATTTTTGGTTCAATATCGTAGTTGTGACTTATATGTGTGCTTCCAATTTTGATCTAATAATTATGCATTTGATATGATTATCTACTTTTCATTAAAATGTTCACCTCTAACACGCTAGGCATGCTAGCTCTAAAAATCATTGGTAGAGTTTGTTGTGTTAACTGAGGAAGGCAAGAAGCGTCCCACCTTTTACCTTGGTCAGCCTAGATTTGTCCTTATGGATGTAGATGTTAATGTTATATTCACAATGACCAAATTGCATTTTTCAAATGTTCTAGTAATGAGCACTAATGAACAATCTCTCAAAATGTATTTTATGAATTAACATTACATGTCCTTTTATACAACACCTTAACATACAATTTAAAATATTTCATATTGAAATTAACGAATAACAATAAATCAAATGTTGGGTTTGTTTTTAATATTAATATTTTTATATAGTTAGTAGACTTTAGTATTTTGTTCATGTTGATCATGTTATATATGTGATTTCAAACTTTACAAAGAAATAAGCCCTTGTTTTCTCTTTTATTTTCTTAACAGCAATAAATTTATTATAAAAAAAAAATTGACTAAACCCCATACTACATATAAATCTACTTTTATAAAATATTTTATAAACAATTATCACATAAAAAACTTAAAATAACTAAGTACAACATTTTATAAGATTAGTTAGCCATATGCATATGAATATATAAGATCCATTTGTAAAACCTAAAATAGAGTCCTTTCTCAACAATCTTTATATCAAGGGGGGCCTAAAAATCCCACATTCAGATACTTATTGATATGCATATGACAAGGCACCCTAAAGTATCCCATGACAAAAAAAAAATTTCTTTGCTCCTACATAACTTTACATGTTGCCACATGCATTAACTTTAGTTGCTCATATAACCCTCCAAACAAACTTTCAAGGGATATCCCATCATGGCAACCACCAAGTGGTTAAGCTCAATCAAATTCTAGTTCAGAGGCACATTTCCATGCTCCACAATCATAAGACAATTGTTAGTACTAGTCCCTCTCAAGGTGGATCAAATCTTAACATATACTTCAAAAATCATTTGATTGTGCCTTCACTCTCAAATTTCTAAGGCTCTCCTTTCTCAAAGCTGTTTATGTTTCAGTGACTACTGAAAATTTGTCTATGGTGGGTCTCTCCATTTACAACCGACACTAAAAGACAGTTGGCCTCAATGGTTAAAGAGCCCAATAGTATCTAAGAAAGCAGTTTTGAATGTGACATATGAGAGTGATTGTAACTCAATAGTTGTGTGGGCCTCTGAGAAATAGTACTAATCTACTGTACTCCCAACTGGGAAATTGCATAGAACAACCGATAAAGGAACAATAACTTGTGCTTGTATGGCACGGCACACATTCTCATGGGAGGCAGTAGTACATTATTTATAAGTATGGGAAATGGCGTATTAGAATGTACCTGTGGCACTGAAACTAATGCACTGATACAGTGTACAGTGTGCTCATTGTTTTAACAATTATTAGATGTTGCTTTCTGTGCCAAATTATTACTGTTTGCTTATAAAATTGGTAAAGTTTTAACGGTTTGGCCAAGACAAATCAGAGCACTATTTGTGGATGAAGAAAAGGAGGGTCTCCTTTTCCCTTTGGATCTTTAATACAAAAGAAATTAAGAATAGAATAGAAGGTTATTTATGTTTATCAAGTTAAGTGTTTGGAGTGATATAAATCAAGTGTATTTGTAGTCGTTATAGCTAAGTTTATAGATTTGTAGATTTTAAATGTTACGTTGGATTTCGATGATTATTTTTTGGCTGTTTTCATATGTAATTTAATTGCTTATAGTTTTTGTTCTGACTTTTGGATAGTAATAATGCATGATGTGGATTCCATTATGCATTCAAGGGTAAAAAGTGGTCATTTCAAAGTGTTGGCATGTACTTACTTAAAGATGTCCCATAATTGTACACTAAAACTACCTCAAAAATTGTCAATACTTATGCACAAATGCCCCAATAGGCACGTGCTATGGGTACCAATAAAGTTGCACAACTCCCCTAGTTAAAGTCTACAAATTCTAACTATTTGGAGCACTAGTGGGTGACTATTAGTACATGTGAAATTTATTAATGGGTTTTTAGTTATCACTTTTTTGTTTCTTTCAAGTTAGTAATTAGGGGGTTAGGTGTGCAATGAGTGAATGGTAATGGGAACATGGACGGTAACTAGTGCTCTTCCCCTAAAATTTGCCTTTAAAATGTTTGTAAAATAGAATTATTTTTTATAAAAGAACTTTTTTTGTCTTGTAATATTTCCTTTTAAACCAGGGGGAATCAATAGGGGTATTCAAGTGACTTGGAGCTAACACCGTAGTAGGGTACTTACTACTCAATACAAGGCAAGCCCCCCAATAAACCCCTTGGGTTGCAAATCGGGCCCAAACAAACCTGCAGCTAGGCAAAGCAAGGTGGAAAGATTAAGAACTGTCATGTCTTGTAATATTGTGTTGATAAAATGAGGATTGTAAGACTTCTTTTGTTTGATATAGTTCATTGATCAAAGGTATATGGTATTAAGTTTACTCTAGCTCACATACTACCTAGTTGTGGTGCTTATTAATTTGCATATGACAGGGATAATGGCCTCCCTTATTTCAATCGATGTAAACAATCACACAATAGATGATTAAAGACAACACCTAGGATGTAAAGTATTTACTCCTCTTTAGCACCAAATCTCAATGTGTCTCTATTTTTTAATTATTTTATACTCTAAAATGATGAGAAATCATTTGATGTGTCAATGTGTTGGTGATGCCTTAAATGAATACAAACAAAATGTCTTTCAATATTAGCACATGACACCAATTAACAAAAATATGTACTTTTTAGCTCTTAATGAGAAAGATTGAGTTGGTCAACTAATTTGTCTTTGTGAGATTGCATTCAGGTGCTTTGAGTTCATGCTCATGAGGGTGACCTCACAACTTTAGACTTGTCTTGTGACCACAAAAAGGTTGGATAATGACATAGAACAACTAGCTTAGGATCAATAAATAATAGACATGATGCTTGTTACAAAGTTGAATTTATAGTGATATACACACATAGGAATAAAATAAGAAAACAAGTATAAAATTGTGGGTGGACATGATCAAATAAAATCTTGGTAAAGTATGACATTTTCATCATCTACATAAATTAAGGAATTCAATCAAAATAAGCTCACAGTAATGAGTATATTAATGTTGCTATTTTGAAGTTATAGAGGCCTAATAACTTTGATATGAAAGTGTATTTTATGTTATACAACCACCACAAATTCCACCATCATAAATAAACCATGGGAGAGGACATTTTCTAAAATATAATTAAATGAATGGAATTATAACTAATGTATTCTATATCCAACAAAATAGACACCCATTTCACCATAATTTTTAATCAATTAAAATTCTAAAAATCAATATAGTAGATAGATGTCATCTAATATTTTGAATAAAAAAACATTAATTTTTATTTGTTCACACATACAATTAATAATAAATAATTAGATAATTTGGTTGCAATAGTACTTGTTTAATGGCGAGTATTAATAAATTAATTGTTAAAGTATTTGAATATTTGGCTTGAATGTTGTTATAAAATTTTCACTTTATAATAAAAATTCCTCTAACTCAATTATTTAGTTATACAAAAGACACATACTCTCTCTTCACATGTTTCTTTTGGATTCCTCCATCTACCTATTTCACACTAAATGTGATATAAATTAAACTTTAATTGTCAACATATTTCCATAATTCATATCAATACATTAATGTGTTTTTGGATATGATTGTGTTTGAATTTTTTTATCACCACCATTTTGGGTCACGCTACATGATCCATCATCAGGATGAGAAAGAGTTCAAGCAATTTTACATCTCTTTGAACTCTTTCTCTATTAGAATAAATGAGAGGGGGGGTGAATCAGTGGCCTTAAAAACTAATTCCAAAAATCCAACCAAAAACTTATGTCACAAATATAACACCCTCAATTATCTTTCAGTCCCCAATCATCAAGATGTATGCCATAAATGATTCTAAAAAATATAAATTGCTCGGTAAGATATATTGTTTATCTTTTCTAGACTTTACCGAGTAGCAACAAATAAACTTATACTTAACCAACCATTCCAGTTTCAATAATGTGTAAAGCAAAATATCAATGCAATGAAACATATACACATTTGACACATATTTTTAACATGGAAACCCAATATGGAAAAAACCACCTGGGACCGGTAACCCAAAATATTTTCACTCTTCTGAAGTGAGCTCGGTGAAGAGCCAACCCTGTTAAAGGTTACAACACACACTGTTAAGTGCAACCTTGTTAGAGGATTTAAAACTAACAGTTTGTCTTTTGACATAGCACTCACTATGTTGTCAACAAGAAAACCTTTTGATACTCTTGAGTATCTCAATACAATAAAGACTGTTAAATCTCACTTGGTTAAGAGATTTTCTTAGTGAATGGTTAAATTGATACAGTAAATGATTTGTTCAAAATACAACTTGATTTGCAAATATTCAGATCTATTGTTAGTCCAATAATACCTCTTTGATAAATGTTCACTTCAGTTCCTTTGCTTCCTTTCTTTGTTCTGCTCGGTGAATGCTTTGTCCTTTGTTGCTCGGTGTCTGCAAAATTCCTTGGCTCTATTCTTCAGCCTGTATACTCAGATCTGCATGAAGAAGTATATCTTCACACAAATTATACTCAGCATTCCTCTATTGCTAATGAATTCCTTGTCTCTTTATATAGACATGATTAGCCACTCAATCTCCTTTTTTTGTCGTAGATCACTTCTTGATCCGAAAAACTTGCCATGCTTTGCTTTATCCTGTAAAGCTCTACTTTAGTTTTATTCTGCAAATCTCTCTATGATAACTGTGAATAAAACACGCTTTAAATCTCTTCCAAGCTTTAGTTTAACTGATCGTTGAAAATAAAGCAATCAATCAATCAATCCCTAAATAAAGCTCTACCAGCTAAGTAATTTTGTCATTCTTTAACTTCAGTTTTGATCGGTCATTAACTCCAGTTATGCCCGGTAACAACTTTAGTTATGATCGGTAACAACTTCAGTTTACTGCGGTGCTCGGTATACACTTGCTAAGTATACAATTACTTGGTTACTGCGGTGCTCAGTATACACTGTCCGTCGGTGTGCACTGTCCGTTGGTGTTCACTGTCACTCGGTGTATACAGACTCTTTATGTTTTACCAACCACATAAACTTTGTCTTTTCATATCTTCAATTTTATGACAATATGTGTATGAACAATCAAACCATATCAAGTTGACATCAATGACAATACAATACATTAACTGATTTAATGTCTTGCATTCACTTTTGCATCTCGGTGATCATCAACTTATCATCTTCAAACATTCAATTAGTTATAGTTCATCAATCTATCCCTTTGGCATTGATGGAAACATACAATAAAATAGGTATTATAAAATATGTCATAACATACCAAACTTATTATTCTATAACCAATTCAAATATCTAAATCTTGGTAATATCTTCTAGCTTAGATTTGATTCTGCTGTGTGCTCTCCCTTTCTTCATTCCCTTCAATGGATAGCTGTAGTAATTTTGTCTTTTGATTATGTCTCTCCCTTTCTTGTAGAATCTCTTCTCCTTTTTATGGATAGATATGCAGTGTTAACTCTCTCCAATTCTCTCCCTTTGATGGATGGTTATTTCATTGAATCTTTCTCTCCCTTTAGATGTTCTTCTCCATGATATGTATTTCATTGAATATCTCTCTCCCTTTGACAGCAATGCCAAAAAAATATACATCTCTGTAGTAGCCAATAATCATTTTCTCCCTTTGAAGCTTTCTCTCCCTTTAGTGGACTGATATATCATTGTAGCTCATACCTTAGCTTGCATCAACATGAATAATATTTTGTTAATGTGTAGGATGATGCAGCATCCACGTCAGCTTAGTGACCAGTAGACAAGGGACGAACCCCTAGTCTATTCCTCGAGTACTCAAATGTATCTTTTTTGCAATGGTTGTGTGAATATTTCTGCTAGTTGTTCTTTGGATTGTACATATTCCAGTATCACATGTTTCTCTTGTACTTGTTCCCTCAAGTAATGATACTTAATAGCTATGTGCACTTGTATTATCACAATAGATAATTACTGGGTCAATAATTTCCTCATTCATACCTTTCAGTAATTTCTTGATCCATGCAATGTTAGAGCAATTTGCAGCAGTAGCTACATATTCTTCTTCTGCAGTTGATTGAGATATGCATCCTTGCTTTTTACTTATCCATGTGACAAGTCTGTCACCCATAAAGAATGATCCTCCTCTAGTGTTATTTCTATCATCTATATTTTCAGCCCAATCAACATCAGTGTAAACTTGTAGCTCAAATTTTCCTTCTTTATTGTACCACAAACCCTAGTCTTCAGTATTCTTCAGATATCTCAAAATTCTTTTAACAACAGTCATGTGTGATTCCTT
Organism: Thuja plicata; assembly: GCA_018584345.1. Classification (NCBI taxonomy): domain Eukaryota; kingdom Viridiplantae; phylum Streptophyta; class Pinopsida; order Cupressales; family Cupressaceae; genus Thuja; species Thuja plicata. The sequence continues at coordinate 4,642,982 of MU227291.1, forward strand.
AGGATTAGCAGAGAATCTTGAAACTATACCAACTGCATGTGCTATATCAGGTCTAGTGTGTACAACATACATTAGTTTACTAATCATAGATCTGTATAAGGTCTGATTTACCTCGGTTGTCTTGTCTTCCTTTGTCAATTTGCATCTGGTTGCCATAGGTGTTCCATCTGGTTTTGAGTCCTCCATCTTCAATATCTGCAGAAATTCTTTGATGTATTTGGATTGTGTGGTGTAGATGCCTTCATCCTGTTGTGGAATCTGTAGACCAAGAAAAAATTTGATCTCTCCAAACATTGACATTTCAAATTCTTTGTTCATTTCATCAGCAAATGACTTTCATAGCATATCATTACCTCCAAATATGATATCATCAAAAAATATCTCAGCAATCAAAGTTTCATCATCATTATCTCCTTTCAAATACATATTACTATTATCACTTGTTGTAACAAATCCAATACTAATGAGATAAGAGTGAAGTCTTTCATACCATGCTCTCGATGCTTGTTTCAATCCATACAAGGCTTTGTGTAGTTTAAAAACCATGTTCCTCTTGTTAGGATCAACAAACCCTTCAGGTTGTTCAATGTATACCTCATCTTCTAGTATTCCATTCAAAAATGCACATTTAACATCCATTTGGTATACTTTGAATTCTTTAAAATCAGCATAAGCAAGTAGAAATCTCACTCCTTCTAGTCTAGCAATGGGTGCAAAGGTTTCTTCATAGTCAATACCTTCTTCTTGTGCATACCCTTTGCATACCAGTCTTGCTTTGTTCCTTGTGACTTCTCCATTCTCATTCAGTTTGTCTCTGAAAATCCATTTGGTGCCAATGACATTTTTGTCACTCGGTCTAGGTATTAATGCTCATGTTTTATTCTTCTCAATCTGTTCAATTTCTTCATTCATTGCACTAACCCATTCTTGATTCTCAAGTGCATTATTAACAAATTTAGGCTCAAAATCACAAATCAAACATCTATTGTTAAGTGACTTACTTCTTGTTCTTATTCCTGCTCTTTTGTCTCCAATGATCTGGTCCTATGGATAATGTGTTCTGACATATTTAGCAAGTACAGGTTCAGATCTCTGATCTTCATTTTGATCTTCATCGTTCAGTTCAACATTGTGAGAAATTTCATGATTCTCAGTGTGTGCAACCTGTTGCTCGGTTGCATTGTTATGTCGCTCGGGTAAGATGTCAGGTTCTTCAATGTAGAGAAATCTGTTGTAATCTTCAGGTTCCTTTCTGTTTTCCTCATCATTTTTCTCAGCAAATTCATCCACTTTAATATTTGCACTCTCAATGATTTTGTTAGAAGATTTGTTCAGACATTTATAAGCTTTGCTTTTAGTAGAATATCCTAGAAATATTCCTTCATCACTTTTAGAGTCAAGTTTTCAATTTCTATCATCTTTCAATATATAACATTGACTTCTAAAAATTCTAAAGTAACTCACATTTTGTGTGTATCCATACCATAGCTCATAAGGTGTCTTATTTGTGTCTTTCTTTAATTGAACTCGGTTCAGTGTATAGACAGTAGTACTTACAGCTTCTCTCCAGAATGTTTGTTTCATGCCTTTTTCAATCATCAGTGTTCTAGCACAATCAACAATTGATATGTTTCTCCTTTCAGCAATCCCATTTTGCTGTGGTGTTCTCGATGCAGAAATATGTCTTGTAATCCCATGCTCATTACAAAAGTTAGTGAATTCATCAGAAATAAATTCACCTCCTCTATCTGATCTTAAACATTTCAGTTATTTTCCACTTTATTTTTCAACTTTAGCTTTATACCATTTGAACATCTTAAATGCTTCATATTTCTCTTTTAAGAACATGACAGTCATCATCCTAGAATAGTCATCAACAAATAGAATAAAGTATCCATCACCATAATAGCTCTTTGTTCTCATTGGTCCACATAAGTCAGTATGGACTAACTCCAGAATAGCATTAGATATGTAGATTTTTCTCTTGAAACTAGACTTTGTCATTTTTCTTATTTTACAATTCTTGCACATAACATGGTCGGGCTTTGAAACACTCGGTAAGCCTCTCACTTTTCTTTTCTTACTTATTTTAACCATGTTGTCAAAATTCACATGACATAACCTTTTATGCCACAACCAAATGTCTTCATTTCTCGCAATAAACAAGTGCTCTCAATATCATCAAGATAGAATAGATTACCTTTTGTTTGTTCACCAATTTCGATCAACTTTCCTTTTTCATTATAGATCAATGCCTTTTTATTCTCAAATCAACTCGGTGTCCTGTGTTGTTTAGTTGTGAAACACTCAACAAATTATAGTTAAGTCCTTTCACCCCGATATGTATTTTCACATATGATTAGATTATTCAACATGATGGTACCTTTTCCTTCAACTGGGAAAGGTGAGTCATTACCCATCCTAACTGATCCACCATTATAATATTCAAAAGTTTCAAACTTTTCTTTATCTCCAGTCATGGGATGAGTACAGCCACTATCAATAATCCAGACATCATTTTTGCTAACTTTATATATGAGTGTTTTTTCAACATACCTTTCTTCTTCGTCTGAATCATCCTTCATAGCAACAAATACTACCTCAATATCTTCATCAGAATCAGTGTCAGAATTTTTAACTTTGTTCTCAGCCAGGTAACAAACCTTCTTGCCTTTGTCATTGTAATCTCAGTTATCTCTTTTGTCAGAGTGTAGGTTGTTTTTGTAGTCTCGGTCATCACTTATGTCATACTTCTTTTCATAAGATATGTCATTGTTTCTTTCATCCTTTTTCTTGTTAGGACATCTAGCAGCAAAATGTCCAATTTATTTGCAATTAAAATAGACCAGTGGTAATTTACCTTTATATCTTCCTTTACCTCTATGTAATCTCCAAGCCATTAGTGCTTCAATTTCATCAAGTTCTTGTTCATCACTATCACTGTCACTATCATTTCTCATAGTGTGTTTGCTACTAGATTTGCTTATTTTCATAGAAGACTTGAATGCAGACTCATTAGTTGGTAAGACACTGTTATCATAGTTGTTAATCTCAAATGAAATAAGTCTACCAATCAAACTATCAAGAGTAACATTGTTACTAGCTACTACTCTCATTTCTTGAATTGCAGATACTTTAATAGCATAAACAGGCAGTAAGGTTCTTAGAATTTTACTTACAATTGTTTCTTTCTCAAGTACTCCTACTCCATGGATAGCATTAACAACTTCTTTGATTCAGTCACTGTACTAAGTGATGTTCTCTCCTTTCATTCTCAGGTCATCAAACTTTCCTCTTAGGCTTTCGGCTTTAGCTCTCATCACATTTGCATCTCCTCCATGTACTAGCTTGATTTTGTCCCACATTTTCTTTGCAGAGGTGCATGATTTCACATCTTCAAATTCAACATCGGTTAGTGAAGAAGCAAGTTCTATCATCATAGAATTGTGTTCATGTTTCTCTCTCAATTGATCAATAGTCAGAGGTCCAGTAGGTGCAATGTATTCAGTATCCAAGTGTTGTGTAACATCATTTCCAATACCTGATAGATGAAGTCTTATCCTACTTTTCCATGATGCAAAGTTGTCCTTGTTCAACTTAGGCACATCCCTTTTACTCATCTTGTGATCTTTAGCTTAAGTCCTTTTAAACTTTTCTTCCAAGCACCAAACCTCTCATACCAATTGTTAGAATAATTGAGAGGAAGGGGTGAATCAGTGGCCTTAAAAACTAATTCCAAAATCCCAACCAAAAACTTATGTCACAAATATAAAACCCTCAGTTATCTTTCAGTCCCCAATCATCAAGATGTATGCCATAAATGATTCTAACAAATATAAACTGCTCAGTAAGATATATTGTTTATATTTTCTAGACTTTACCGAGTAGTAGCAAATAAACTTAGATTTAACCGACCAATCCAGTTTCAATAATGTGTAAAGCAAAATATCAATGCAATGAAACATATACACATTTGACACATAGATTTTTAATGTGGAAACCCAATATGGGAAAAACCACTTGGGACCAGTAACCCAAAACATTTTCACTCTTCTGAAGTGAGCTCGGTGAAGAGCCAACCATGTTAAAGGTTACAATACACACTATTAAGTGCGACCTTGTTAGAGGATTTAAAACTAACAGTTTGTCTTTTGACCTAGTACTCACTATGTTGTCAACAAGAAAACCTTTTGATACTCTTGAGTATCTCAATACAATAAGGACTATTAAATCCCACTCGGTTAAGAGATTTTTTGAATCAATGGTTAAACTGATACAGTAAATGATTTGTTCAAAATACAACTTGATTTGCAAATATTCAGATCTATTATTAGTGCAATAATACCTCTCTGATCAATGTTCACTTCAGTTCCTTTGCTTCCTTTCTTTGTTTTGCTCGGTGAATGCTCTGTCCTCTGTTGCTCGGTGTCTGTAAAATTCTTTGGCTCTGTTCTTCAGCCTGTATGATCAAATCTGCATGAAGAATTATATCTTCATACAAATTATACTCAACATTCCTCTATTGCTAATGAATTCCTTGTCTCTTTATATAGACATGATTAACCGCTCAATCTCTTTGTTTTTGTCGTAGATCACTTCTTGATCCGTAAAACTCGTCATGCTTTGCTTTATCTCGTAAAGCTCTACTTTAGTTTTATTTCGCAAATCTTTCCATGATAACTGTGAATAAAACACGCTTTTAATCTCTTCCAAGCTTTAGTTTAACTGATCGTTGAAAATAAAGCAATCAATCAGTCAATCCCTAAATATAGCTTTGCTAGCTAAGTAATTTTATCGTTCTTTAACTTCAGTTTTGATAGGTCATCAACTCCAGTTATGCTCGGTAACAACTTCAGTTATTCTCGATAACAACTTCAGTTTACTGCGATGCTCGGTATACACTTGCTCGGTTACTGCAGTTCTTGATATACATTGTCCGTCGGTGTGCGCTATCCGTCGGTGTTCACTGTCACTTGATGTATACACTCTTTATGTTTTACCAACCACATAAACTTTGTCTTTTCAGATCTTCAAGTTTATGACAATATGTGTATGAACAATCAAACCATATCAAGTTGGCATCAATGACAATACAATACATTAGCTGATTTAATGTCTTGCATTCACTTTTGCATCTCGGTGATCATCAACTTATCATCTTCAAACATTCAATCAGTTATAGTTCACCATTTCTCATCTTGGTGATGGATCATGGAGTGTGACCCAACACGATGATGATTGAAAAATTCAAACACAATCAAATTTGGAAGCACATTAATGAATTAATCTTTAATTAAGCTATGATGTTATTCTCATCTCCCTTACTTTGACCAACTAAAGAAAATAAAATTAATTTAATTTAAATGTGAGGGGAAACTCTTTGGCATTGTCTTTATTACTATTGACTCAGCTTCTTGAACTTGGCTTGTGTGCATATAGTATCCTTTACTCTTATTTTATATTAATTTTCTCTTGATATTATTAATATATATGTCAATGCTAAATTTAATGTGGTCTACACACAAATTGTCTTTAATTATAAACCTACAATCAGTTAGAAAATCCTTCTCCCTAATGGACAACACTAATCATCCTTTGCAATATTCTCTTATCTCGGACTATACCACAATATACAACAAAGTCATTATCATCTACTCTGACAAATCAATAAAAGAACTAAATTCTAACCTCTTTCAATTTATTATTTATATTTATTGTTTGAATGCTTAATCTGGGTCTAATTATTTACTTAATGTTTATCATTCAATCAAATATTCTACATTAATCATATAATATTTTTATTTCTGGCAATTTCTTTAGTCTGTTCTTTTGAACCCAACTTTGGTTTTTCCCTAAGTTTTCTTCATTAGTTTTTATTCTTAAATATAATATTACTCCATTTTTTTTAGGTTTGTTGCTTTCTTAAATTTTATCATTTAATGAAATATTTAATTACTCACCGAATGTATTTATTTTTTATATTTTGTTCAATCTACACTTTCAAATCCAACTTAAGATTTTCGCTGAGTTTCCTTTTTTTAATTTTAATTTTCAAATATACTATTATTTTAATTTGGTTATCCACTTTTCAGATCTAGATTGTCTTTATATATCTATTGATTTAAGTAGCGTTTATTCTTTCGTTGGTTTTCAAACATTTATGATCCATCCTTGCGTAGTTTTTGTTGCTAGATCTTCTAATTGCTAAGCCATTTTTAGTCATGGATGCATTCTCATCCATTCTAAACAAACCCACTACATTTTCCCATATGATCTATGACAATGTCAATGCTTTCATGGCCTATGATAGTGAGTCAAATCTACATGCATTCATCTATTCCATTGATATATCTAGAGATGATAACTCATGTGATCACACTCCATTTGATTTGACCACTCATGATGTTATGCCTAATGATAATTATATACTTCAAATGGTTCACAATATCCCTTCATCTACATCCTTTGACAATCTCATTCACACACCTAAAAATTCATAGTTTGTTGATACATTGGTTTATACTTATTCACAATGACCATATCATTATAGAACCAATATTAGATGGATTTAATGGACATGAGGTGCACATTTATATGTTAGATTATTTTTACCAAAATATTATGAGCACATACATTACATGATGTCTTCCTAATGAATGCATTTAGAGATAGTCTAACTAATGATTCTTATAATGGTTTAATGCATCTAATGTTTATCTGTCTTTCATTAAATACTTTATTTTTGGCCCAAGAGTATGTTTTCATTGGAATTCTACCCATTCAACATTTAGTTGTCATTTTGTACTATGTCATATGGAGCTATTTATGCCCTTTAATGATATTCAATCACTATATGCACATAACAATTTTCTTAAGATATAGTTTTTCCCTTATGCAAAGGGGTTTTTTATTGCTATGTTGACTTTTATTGAAGAACAAGGTTTGCTGCTAAGAAAGTTGTAAATTTGGGGGACTCACTCTTTCTCGGCCAAATCCTAGACGGTCTCCTTTAATCCTCTTTCTAAATCATTTAGTGTGCATCCAATGTAGGTTCATCTCCCCAACCTTCCCCTTCACTTTTGGGAGAACTCGTGTTTGGAGGCCATTTGCAACTCTATTGGTCATTTCATAAAGGTGGATGAGACTACAACTACTTTTGGGCTTTGTACTCTTGTGTGCATTTTGATTGATATTGATATCTCCACACCCCTCCCCAGAGATCTAGTTCTCATGGTGGGGTATAGGCAACAGACTCAAGTAGTGCATTATGAGGGCATCTCATTCCAAAGTGTCACTATGTACTTACTCAAAGATGACCCATAATCGTGCACTACAACTACCTCAAAAAATTGCCAATACTTATGCACAAATGCCCCAATAGTCGTGTGTTATGGGTACCAATAAAGTTGCACAACTCCTCGAGTTAAAGTCTACAAATTCTAACTATTGGGGGTACAATTAGGCGGCTATTAGTACATGTGAAATTTATCAATGGGTTTTTAGTTATTGTTTCTTTTAAGTTAGTAATTGAGGGGTTGGGTGTGCAAAGAGTGAATGATAATGGGAACATGGGTTGTAACTCGTGCTCTTTCCCTAGTATTTGTCTTTAAAATATTTGTAAAATAAAATTATTTTTATAATAGAATTTATTATCTTGTAATATTTCCTTTTAAACGAGGGAGAATCAGTAGGGGTGTTTGAGTGAGTTGGACCTCACTCCTTAGAAGGGTGCTTACTGCTCAAGACAAGGCAAGCTCCTCAATAAACCCCTTGGGTTGCAAATCAAGCTCAAACAAACCTACAATTAGGCAAAGCAAGGTGGAGAGAATAAGAATTGTCTTGTCTTGTAATATTGTGTTGATAAAATAAGGATTGTAAAATTTCTTTTGTTTGATATAGTCCATTAATCAAAGGTATATGGTATCAAGTTTACTCTAGCTCACATAATACCTAGTTGTTGTGCTTATTAATTTGCATATAACAATGATAAGGGCCTCCCTTATTTCAATCAATGTAAACAATCACACAATAGTTGATTGAAGATAACACCTAGGATGTAAAGTATTTACTCATCTTTGGCACCAAATCTAAATATGCCACTATTTTTTAATTGTTTTATACCTAAAATGATGAGAAATCATTTGAATGTGTCAATGTATGTGTGATGCCTTAAATGAATACGAATAAAATGTCTTTCAATATTAGCACATGACACCAATTTACAAAAATATGTCCTCTTTAGCTCTTAATGAGAAAGATGGAGTTGGTTAACTAATTTATGTTTGTGAGTTTCTATTCAAGTGTTTTGAGTTCATGCTCATGAGGGTGACCTCACAACTTTAGACTGGGTGACCTCACAACTTTAGACTTGTTTTGCGACCACAAAAAGGTTGGATAATGACATAGAACAACTAGCTTACGATCAGTACATAATAGACATGATACTTGCTAGAAAGTTGAATGTATAGTGATATATGCACAGGAATAAAATAAGAATACAAGTATAGAAATGTGGGTAGACATGATCAAATACATCTTGGTAAATTTTATGACATTTTCATCATCTACATGAATTAAGAAATTCAATCAAAATAAGTTCAAAGTAATGAGTATATTAATGTTGTTATTACAAAGTTATAGAAGCCTAATAACTTTGATATGAAAGTATATTTTATGTTGTACAACCACCATAAATTCCATCATCATAACTGCACTGTTGGAGTGGAAATTTTCTAAATATAATGAAATGAATGGAATTATAACTAGTGTATTCTCTATCCAAAAAAAATAGACACCCATTTCACCATAATTTTTAATCAATTAAATTTCTAAAAATCAATATGTTAGATAAGATGTCATCTAATATTTTGAATAAAAAATATTTAATTATAATTTGTTCACACCTATAATTAATAATAAATAATTAGATAATTTGGTTGCAATAGTAATTATTTTTTATCAAGGTAAAAACGGTTTTTGAAGGGAACCGTAACCCTTTACAACAACAAAAAGATAGGAAAAATAAGCACAACCCTTAAAGAAACCGCTGGGGGACCAAGAGAAGAACTCACCTAGCACAAACTACTAGCAAATAAAACTAGCAGTCCCAAATCAGCACAACAACAGTAGCAAAATAAATGAGAAACAATAAAACTCCAGCTGCTCAACACCAAAAGAAGAAGGTCGAAGCCATACAACTCTAAAAAACCAGTTATCCCTTAACCCCCTTCTTATGGGATCGAAGTGTCATATCAAAGGAAGGCGATAATCTCTTGACAGATTTTCCTTTTACCGTAATCCAGTCTTCTTCCACTTTGGCAGCCTCATCCTGCCAACATTGGGAATCCAAATCAGATTTCCCAGTATTCGTTGAGTTTCCAATACCCAGCACAGGCACAACCGGCAATGAACCAGATCGAGGAATCCTCCCAACATGAGAGGGAGAAGAAAGAGGACCACAAGTATCAGTACCAACAATCAAACCAACAGAAAGAGAGGATCCATCTAGCAATGAGGGAACAGTTCCAGCATAACCTACCGCAACAGAATCCTGCACAAGGACAGAATTAGCAAGGGGAGCATCCTCAGCCCCAAGACTAGCACCAATAGTTTCCCCATGAGGCAAATCCTTTTCCACAACGGGCTCCGAAGCAACAATCTGGGAAAAACTCTGCTGGGAAGACCAATAGTAATTGTTTAATGGTAAGTACTAATAAATAAATTGTTAAAGTATTTGCATATTTGGCTTGAATGTCATTATAAACTTTTTACTTTATAATAAAAAATTCTCTAACTCAACTACTTAGCTATACAAAAGACACATACTCTCTCTCTTCCCACATTGTTTTTGGCTTCCTCCATCTACCTATTTCACACTAAATATGATATAAATTAAACTTTAATTGTAAACAGATTTCCACAATTCATATCAATACATTAATGTGCTTCTGGATTTGATTGTGTTTGAATTTTTTCATCATCACCATTTTGGGTCACGCTCCATGATCCATCATCATGATGAGAAAGAGTTCAAGGAATTTTACATCTCCTTGAACTCTTTCTCATCCTGGTGATGGATCATGGAGTTTGATCTGAAACGGTGATTTTGAAAAATTCAAACACAACCAAACCTGGAAGCACATTAATGAATTAATCTTTAGTAAAGCTATGATGTTATTCTCCTGCATGAGCATGTGGTGTAACAGTGGATTTTATTGAATTTAGGGATTTTGGATATTGCGTCCAATCTTTCTAGGGCATAGGGAGGATGCCACCTAGCTCTCATCTCCCTTACTTTGATCAACTAAAGAAAGTGAAATCGTTTTAAATTAAATATGAGGGGAAACTTGTTGGCATTGTGTTTATTACTATTTACTCACCTTCTTCAGCTTGGCTTGTATGCATATAGTATCCTTTACTCTTATTTTATATTAATTTTTTGTAATGTTATTAATATATATTTTAATGTGCTTTTGGCAACGATTGCACCTTGGGCCAAGAGTGCCCCACGCTCCCGCTCTTCGTTCGCCTGCTCGTGCTCCCACTCTCGTTGTTTGTATTCCCTCATAGCGTGGAGCGTCTAATCTACATGCTCCTACCCCGTGCGACTCCATGCCAGTTGTTGACGGTGGTAGAGTGTCTCTTGGTGGTGGGGAGAATATTTTGGCGACTAGGGTTTCAGATGTGGACATGTCTCTACCCTCCCTTTCTTCAGTAGCAGCTAGTCTTGCTTCTAGGGTTTCCGAGGGGCCTTCCAAGTCTTCACGGGTGTCGTTGAAGCATGTAGATGGGGTTGTACTGAAGTCTTTCATGGTGGCTGCTCCTTTCCTAGTGGCTACTCACATTACTCTCTCTTTGGGTGAGGATACTGTGGAAGAAATTGAACATTCTTCGTCTATATTTTCCAACCAGGCGGTTATCTACAAATTTAGGGGTTTTTGGCCAAGCCTCCCTGAGCTTCATGCTTGAATTTCAAAATTTTGGGACCCTATCATTTCTGGTGAGGTTCATATCTTCCCTTTGGCAAAAGTTATTTTCATTGCCAAATTTGAATTTATGGAGGATAGAAATCGTATCTTGTGGCCATTTTTTTAGCTGGGATGATCGCTTCGTGTTGATGATTAAACTATGGCATGAGGATTTCAATCCCTCATTTGATACTTTTAATAAGATGCTTATTTGGGTTAGGCTTCCAAACCTCCCTCTTCATCTTTGGGTGGATCCTCTTTTGGAGGAGGTGGGTGAGGCTTTGGGAGACTTCCTGATGGTGGATGCAGAAGCTACAGACATTCTCCACACCACTTATGCTCATATATTGGTGGATATTGATATTTTCAAGGGTTTGCCTACGGAGATTAGGTTGGTTTCTCCTAAGGGAAGCTGGATTCAGTCTTTGGACTATGAAGGAATCCCTTTCTGGTGCAGAAGATGCTTTCAAACAAGTCATGTTGCAGCCAGATGTGGTCTGGGTAAAACCAGGTGTTTTGTATCGTGGTGGAAAGGTGCCTATTCTCAACATTACACGGTTGTGAAGAGTTCTTCCCATCTGAGCTTTTCCCAGGTTCTAGCTTTGGATTCCCCTGTGCCTTCCCCTTTGCCAGTTGTGGGAAAGGATTTCCCCCATGAGGAAATTATTGGTGTTAGCCATGGGGTTGAATCTGTGGATGCTCCCCTTGCTGATTTTGTCCTTGTGCGAGCTTCTGTTGCTGCAAGTTCTGTTGGAACTATCTCTTCTTTGTTGGATGGTTACAGTTTTCCTGCTGGTACGCTTGATGTTGCTGGCTCTGCAGGTCCTCTTGCTTCTCCCTCTTCTGCTGGGAGGGCTCCGGGATCTAGATCTCTGGAGGTTGAGCCTTTGTTGGGTGTTGGAAATTCAATAGATGTTGGGAATTCAATTCAGGATTCCCTATGCTAGCAAGATGAGGCTGCCAAAGTGGAAGAAGGTTGGATTATGGTTAAAGGTAAATCTTTCAAGAGATCCTCGCCGTCTTTTGATATGACACTCTGATCCCATAAGAAGGGGTCTAAGGAATAATCTTGTTGTTGGTTTTAATCCTGAGCTACCATTATTTATAGTTTCATCTTTGGCAATGTTTTCTTGGGTGTTTCTTGGGGGGTCTGGTTGGTTTGTTGTGTGATGGGAACTCTTAAAGCATTATCTTAAGTTTTTCCTTTGTACAGGGTTTCAAGACCCCTTCAAAACCTGTTTTTACCTAATTTAAAAAAAAAAAAAAATTAATGCTAAATTTGTTGTGGTCTACACACAAATTATCTTTAATTATAAAATCCTTCTCCCTAATGGATTAGACTAATCATCCTCTGCAATATTCTCTTATCTTGGACTATACCACAACATACAACAAAGTCTTTATCATCTACTACAACAAATCAATAAAAGAACTAAGTCCTAACCTCTTTCAATTTAGTATTTACATGTATTGTTTTAATGCTAAATCAATTCAAGTCTAATAATTTACTTAAAATTTTTCATTCAGTTAAATATTCTACATTAATCATATATCTTTTTATTTCTAGCAATTTGTTCAGTGTACACTTTTGAACCCAACTTAGGTTTTGCCCTAAGTTTCCTTCATTAGTTTTTATTCTTAAATATAATATTACTCCAATTTTTTAGGTCTATTGTTTTCAATATTACTCCAAGTTTTTAGGTCTATTGTTTTCTTAATTTTTATCAATCACTTAAATCTTTTTAATTACTCATCAAATATTTTTATGCTTTACATTTTGTTCCATCTACGTTTTCAAATGCAATTTAATATTTTCCATAGGTTTCCCTTTTTATTTTAATTTTTAAATCTAATGTTATTTTAATTTGGTTATCCACTTTTTAGATCTAAATTGTCTTTATATATGTATTGATTTATCTAGGGTTTATTCTTTCATTGGTTTTTAAACATTTAAGATCCATTCTTGTGTAGTTTTTGTCTCTAGATCTTCTAATTGCTAAGTCATTTTTTGTCATGGATGCATTCTCATCCATTCTAAACAAACCCACTAAATTTTCCCATATTATATATGATAGTGTCAATGCTTTCATGGCCTATGATAGTGAGTCAGTTCTAAGTGCATTCGTCTATTCCATTGATATATCTCGATATGATAACTCATATGATCACACTCAATTTGATTTTTAAAAAAATGATCTTATGCCTAATGATAATGATATCCTTCAAATGGGTCATAATAGCCCTTCATCTAGATCCTTTGACAATCTCATTCACACACCTAGCAATTCATAGTTTATGGATACATTGGTTTATACTTATTCACAATGATCATATCATTAAAGAACCAATAGTAGATGGATTTAATGGACATCAGGAACACATTTATATGTTAGATTATTTTTACCAAAATACTATGAGCACATACAATACATGATCTTTTCCTAATGAATGCATTTAGAGATAGTCTAACTAATGATTCTTTATAATGGTTTAATGCATCTAATGTGTATATACCTTCATTGAATACTTTATTTTTTGCCCAAGAGTATGTTTTCATTGGGATTCTAACCTTTCAACATTTAGTTGTCATTCTGTATTATGTCATATGTCATTCTAACATAACAAATCTCCTAAGATATAGTTTTTCCCTTGTGTAAAGGGATTTGTATTCTTTGTTTACTTCTGTTGAAGAACAAGATTTGGTGCTAAGCAACCTGTGGATTTGGGGGACTCACTCTCTCTCGGTCAAACCCTAGATAGTCTCCTTTAATCCTCTTTCTAAACCATTTAGTGTGCATCCGGTGTGGGTTTGTCTCCCCAACCTTCCCCTTCACTTTTGGGAGAACTTGTGTTTTGAGGCCATTTGTAACTTTGTTGGTCGTTTCATAAAGGTGGATGAGACCACCGTTGCTTTGGGGCTCTCTACCTTTACACGCATTTTGGTTGATATTGATATCTCCACTACCCTCCTTAGATATGTGGTTCTCGCGGTGGAGGATAGGCCACAAACTCAAGTGGTAGATTACAAGGGCATCGCATTTCAATATCGTCGGTGCTTCTCTACTGGTCAGTTGACAATTGATTGCTCCCTCATGTAATGTAAGGGCATTGCTACCTGGTGGAATGATGCTAATGATGAACATCTGACTGTCTTGGCTTCTAATTCTTCATCTAACGAAGAGTCACAAGCCAACAACGAGGACGAAGCTCTTGCTACAAATCTAGGTGAAGCTTCTACTGCAATTTTGGGTGATCCTCCTACTACAAATTGGGCTTTGTTAGTCCCTATGTATACTACTCATACTCTTTCTAGTGTGGCCCCTTCTGGTCATGTTGACCCTACTCAACCTGGTACTCTCTCTCCTCTCCAATAATCAACTAACAACGTGTGTGCCTTTCTCAACACTCTACCTTGTGTGCTGGTAGTTTTTCAAATAGAGTGTTATGAGTTGCTCCTTGTGGTGGGAATCCTAATAACAAAATCGTCTAGACTGTTATCTGTGGTGTAGGAAAGATCATTCATTAACTACACCTCCATATATCCATATCATTGGTGAGTTGTCTACCCACTCTTGAGATGGGGCTACTAGTGTGTTGTTCATATTTTGTAATTGCCAGCACCTTTACTATTTGTGTGTTGTTGATCTTGTTTGACGTCTTTGGGTTGTGGTTGGGTAAGGGTCAACACCCTTGATACAATGTTAATTTTATTCAAAAACAATTCTCCTACATTTCATGATACAAATTTGACCCAAGTCACGTTGGATCACATCTATGATCATATAAAGGTCATTTCAATTTAACTTACTATAACAGTTGATATAACTATTCATGATGGGATTTATTTTGAGTTGTATGGATCACTTGACTGTACATGATTATCATGATGTCTCAAACACATCAAATTCCCGAACACGAGCAAATAGATAATGTGAAAATAAAGACAAGTTTCAATGTGATATATTATAGCCTCCATCTAGATAATTTGAGCATTGTGTAAAAGCCACTTAATATTGATCTTACACTTTCAAAAATTCCAAACAATACTTCTATTAAATTTTTACTACAATGGATTGGTCCTATTTTTCACCTTCATATTTTGTTGGTTCTTGCTTACTACTAAACATTTTGAAACCTTTGGAATCTAGAGAAAACCTAATCCATTTGATTCAAATAATCTAACAACACACAAAAATTTGATATCTAACATAGGATAATCAAATAGAAGTCTTGACATGTTGATACATCACAATGGTGAGCTTGCAATAGCTTTTTTTCAATATTGAGAATTCATCATCAATGGTGGGGTTTGCATATCTTTTGTTAATATTTTTTGCCAAGAAAACTTCTAACATGTCACATAGCACATTGCCAAGGTTTGAAGGAGAAAGAATGTCAAATTTTCATGGAAAATTAGGGTGAAATGTCAATGTCATAACATCTCAAATCTAATGGCCCATTATTGATGAAGCAATATCTTAATATATTTTAATCTTACAAAGTTTTGGTCATGGAAGCTTTTGAAGGAGGATTTAACAATTGTGATCAACAATTAGGCACGACAAACTTGCCCACTCCATCCTAACCATATGTAGTTTTAGAGAAACCTAGTAAAGGGGGGATTTATGCCTTCTCCCCCACTTTTTTATAAAATGCTTGAAGGGGATTTCCTTCATTGACATGGGATTCGTGCCTTGGATGTTATGGAGGGAATTTTTTCTAGTTTGTTTGTGTATTTCCTATAAATAAAGAACCATATATTCATTTATAATCACATTTACATTTATAAATATGTCTCTACGTTCCTTATATTCAAAATCAATCCCAAACATAAATTAGAGATTGTTAAGAAGCTCACTATGTATGAAGATGTAGAACCATCCCAAGTACATTCTCACTTGACATTTTTATATGGCTTCGTGTTGGAAATAAAACTTATTGGATAACCATACTATACTATACTCAATCTATAGGTTAATCTTGTTTGTTACTTGCCACTTACAATATACTATCACACACTTCAAATATGTCTATTTACTCTATTTTTCTCCATGTGCTCATTACAATCATATGGATGATGCAAAGCCACATCTCACAATATATGTTGAAACAAGTGCCATGAACATATAATTTTGTTTCATGACCTCTTTCTTCTTTCTTCTTTCTACTTTGTATGTTCCCCTTATGGACTTGAGTTGATGGTGCAATTCAATTGTCTTTAACACAATTCTATTCATGTTGAGTAATGGAGCAACTTCCTTTGATTTTTATTTTGTGATCCGACATGGCCATATCTAGATCTGACATGTGGTCTGACCTGTCCATATCAAGTAGGCATGTCATCAACACTATTTACTTATACCCTTAATACCAACTTGATCAAGATTTCCATGGAACAATCCATTTAGATATCTACCCAATTTGTTGGGTGGGAGATATCTAAATCTTTACCAAATTAGTTCATAGGCGATCGAATGGATCCTTTCTTTGCTTTTGACTTATGTTGCCATGATATGAATTTTCAACACCAAAATTATAGGAGAAATGATAACCATACTTGGAAATAGACACATTGGAGACTCTATGCCTTGCTATTAATTGAAGAATATGCATCTACCACTCCACCTATGCCCGTATTTTGGTGGATATTGATGCTTCTAAGGGTTTGCCTGCGGAGAACAAGCTTGTTTCACCTAAGGGCAGCTAGATTTAACCTTTGGACTATGAAGGGATTCCCTTCAGGTGCAGAAGGTGCTTTAAAACAGGTCATGTTGCGGCTAAGTGTGATCTTGGTAAATCTAGGTGTTATGTGTCTTGGTGGAAAGGTGCCTCTTCCCAGCACTACACGGTTGAGAAGAGTTCTTCCCAGAGGAGCTTTTCCCAAGTTGTGGCACAGGATTCTCCTATTTTTTCCCCTTCGGTTGTTGTACCTCTGGTGGTGGGTACGGTTATATCCCATGAGGGTGTTGTTGGTGTCACTCATGTTGTTGGTATGTCGATCGTGGGTACTCCCCTTGATGTTTCAAACCATGTGTTGGTTTCAGATTCTGTTGGCCCTGTTGGTACTATTTCTAAAAGTTTTTTGTTGGATGGTTCCAGGCTTTCTGCCGGTGTGTTAGCTGTTGTTGGTTCTGCTGGCCCTGCTAATATTTCCCCTTCGGAGGTTTATGGTACTGGTTGTGTCTTGGGCTCTGGTTCTCTGTTGGCCGAGTCTGTGCAGTATGTTGGACCCTTACTGATTGTTGGGAATTCGGTTTTGAATTGCTTATGTTGGTAGGAGAAGGCTGCTAAAGTGGAAGAAGGATGGAACACTATTAAAGGTAAATCTTCCAAAAATCCTCGCCTTCTTTTGATATGACTCTCCGGTCCCATAAGAAGGGGACCCAGGGATAATCTTGATGATTATTTTTTCTCTGGGCTGTTGATATTCGAAGTCTAATCTATGGCAGTGATCTATTGTGTGTTACTTGGGGAAACTGGTTGTTTGTTCAGGGTTTCAGGCCCCTTCAAAACCTTCTTTTACATTAATTGAAAACAAATTCAAACTAAGCAATCAATACAAACTTGCTTCTATGAAATTAAAGGCAAATAAATAAGCTACATGCTGGAAATCAAGCAGAAAAGAAGATGAATGTGCCCATATCAGGCATTTGTTCAAGCATCAATTAGTTTTAATTTTTACAGTTCACTTCTCTTCCCATATATATGAAGCTTGATCAACAACTAGATAGTCTCCTCGAATATCCTTTGCAACACGAATTTTTTCGTCTAAATACACTGTTTCAAACCTGTAAAAAGTGCAATTATTTTTGTCAGAAGAGATCAAGCCCGAGACAATTTGAGTGTTCTATTTATGATATCATGTTTTCAATGTTTAAGAGCATATACCTCTGTGCCCATACCTTATGAGATTAAAGAAGGATTTTCATTTTTGCAGACTAAAGATGTGCATACCAAAAGAATGAAGCATATTTTGGGAAAAAAACATCTCTAGAATGTTAATTCCAAGCACTGTATAAGATTGTTGTTTTTGTAATTGACAAAGTTTGTCTATTATCTCAGACATCTTAGGTTACAAAAACTAAGCTGGGAATTTAAATACAAGGCTATGGAATTAGCTTCTATAAAGATTGGAAATTATAGCGGGAGAATATGATATCAAATGTCTTTCCCTCATTCGCCCCATTATTCCCCAGTCATGTTGAGTCAATATTGTGTATGCAATGTGCCACTATTATAAGCACAGTGAGCAAGAAAAAAAAAACAAAGCATAGTCAATAAATATGACAGCAGTGTTCTGCAGTTAGAACTGTCCCAACGCCAATGCTTATAAATGTTGGCAAAGCATAAATCAAACTGAGAACCCCTATGCTCTTCCACTACAACAGATACAATGCACATGCATATCTTTAACAGTCGATTATACACACAAAATTGCAATCAAATGCAATTGCATACAGTCTAGATAGGTGCCTGTTGCAAGACATAAGACAAAAAATAGAGCTTCAAACAGCCAAATTGATTGTGACAATGATGCTCTTGGATTGTAGCAATACCCAGGTAGTTAAAAGAAATCTCAATACCAACAATCAACTTCTGAAAACAGACCTTAGAATGTACCAATATAGACCAAAAAACACAGTATCTGAAAAAGCATGTAGCATTGGCAAGTAGGATCACTATTGCTGACACCTGGTTTCTGAAAAAATCATGAAAATCAAGCCACTGGGACTGCACATACAGTTCCTATTACTTCCAAAATGGCAATTGCAGAGGCTTCTTGGTTTATACAATTTTGGTAGCTGTCAATTGTTTGGGAAAAGATAAGAGTCAGCATGTTGTCTCAGTTATCAAGCTATAATGCATCACATCCAACACCACAAATTATCGCACTCAGTTGGCTCAATACTCTTTATGAGGAATACCACAGTAATTTTCATCATCCAGAAGTCACTCAGTGAAGCTTCGCAGCTCATCGATCAAACAAAGCAGCCTGCTACAAATACGTTTACTCACCATGTTCCAAAAACCAAATTTAACTCCAGACCCAAGTAGGTGAACTATTTAAAAAATTGTAGTTGAATCTAACAAGTCATTACCTCATTCATCATCCATCATAGATTGGCCGTTGGATCACATTTGTCACATCAAAGAGGTATCTCACTCTAATCCCCACACTGCGTCGTAGAGGTCATCAAACATGCATTTTGACATATAGGGATTGTGCAAGATTGATCAAAGGTTTGCAATTCTAAAAATACATAGTTATCATGCGACCTTGCAAGACAACCCTCACCATCAACAAGCTTTCATATATTCTAGCATGTAATTAGAACCATATATTTTTATTTTTCAAGAACTTAGTGCAATTGTATTTCTTTTCTTGATAAGTAGTCTCTCTACAAATCCAAAACAAAGAAAAAAAAAGTCACCATGAAGCTAGATTAGAAAGAAAAACTCACCACCCACCCACTCTAACAACATTTTTTTCTCTATAAGCAAGGTTCTACACTAGAGGAGTGAGCCATCTCAACATTCTTGCAATCAGTCATTTATTTCCTTGTTACCATGGTTCAACCTTATATCATTACAAAAGCCTTAAGGAACAAGATCTCGGGTACACTCCCAAAAGTGTCAAATGTGTCTAGTTAGAGTGCTAGGTGCACTCTAGAATGTCTCACACACGCCTAGCTAGAGAATGCTAAGGATAAGGGAAAATATTCATAAATAGCACATAGCACTTCCATCAAAAGTACATTTAGAAACAAGACTTAACAAACATATTGTCTAGACTTTATGCAAAAAAATAAAGTTAAAAATCATTCAAACTCTAGCATTAATATAAACATTTCTAATGACATACAAAGTGACACTGAAGCTCATAGGATGGTATAAAAGTTTGCGAAGCGCTCATTTTAGCCTGCACCTTATGATTGACTTTAGAAGATCTACTCAATTCATGTTATTCCTATTAATTGATAAAAATATAGATGATTGCATTATCAATAGACAATACACTTGAGCTGCACAAAACACTCTAAGAATAACGATGACCAAGGCTCTTGCTTCCTCCATAATGTTCTACAAAATTACAAAAATGTATGTATATAGATGTCAGCATCAGCACTTAGCAATATCTTTTTACAGTTCCTCAAAAATAGATAGCTAAACCCCCAATCAAACATTATTTGAAGCAATAATCTATGATAACACATTTATAATTATCAGATTTACTTAGTAAAATAAACATATGAAATTGAAAAAAAATGGTTGAGATGGACTCACTTGGCAAAAATGTTGTCCCAAACAAAATGCAGCCATAGGTATCTTGTCATTGCGAGCATTGCAAGCATATCATCAAAATTTCTAAAGAAAATTAAATAAATCAAAGTACGTTTAGACCAAGTTGATAGATGGATTTTGGAATATAGACTTAACTCTATGTTACCAAATTCCCCCAGTGCAGGTCTAGTTCAAACCAGATCCACAACCTGGTCCGATTCCCCTATGAATTTTAGTAGATAGCAGCCATGGAGAGTTGGATGAAGCAAAGAAAACCCAAGGAGGATCCAAAAGGATCCCAATGAAGTCATAGAGAACCTATCACATTTTTGATAAAATTTTAATTTTTTTTCTTTTATAAAATTTTCACCTTTGTTTTAGAATGTCTTTGAAAACAAATTTTCCGGGACTCAAAATTTTCTAGCAAGATTTTGACATTTTTTAGCAAGTACTCTGGGTGCACGGAGTGTGATCCCTTGACTCATTGCACATGAAAAATATGGAATGAACACTCCAAAAGTGT
This sequence comes from Thuja plicata, assembly GCA_018584345.1. Taxonomy (NCBI): domain Eukaryota; kingdom Viridiplantae; phylum Streptophyta; class Pinopsida; order Cupressales; family Cupressaceae; genus Thuja; species Thuja plicata. The sequence goes on from MU227291.1 coordinate 4,663,754, forward strand.
TGTTTTTTTGCGTTATAAGCATTGTTTTTTGTCTTTCAAAAAATTATGAAAATGGTGTGCACCCTGAAGATCTGTGTGGCTTTAAGGGTCTTTGTTTCGCCTTGGTGTAGGGACACTACCCGTCAATCCTACCCTATATCACAACAATGAAAGCGGCAAGAACATTGCCATTGGATACCACAAGGAGCATTGCACCCTCAACTTTGTTGGGGCCATGATATGGAGCTAAATCATACTAACTTGGATGCTTCCACTTTCCCACACGTTGCACTTGAGGAGGCTAAAAGAAAACACACTTTTAGTGAACAGTGGTAGTGGCATTGCTTGTGGTTCTTCAAATGTTCCTATATCATCTAATCTCAATGATGATTTGAAAAATCAATATGAAACTGAAAATTGATTGTGGAAATTGATATAATTACTTTAATATTGAACTTGAAGTTTGAACAATGTATATTTTATACTATTTATCTATTATGTCTAAATTATTGGGTTCTTCCTGTTGATGTTATAGCGTTAGGAGGTTTCTTTCGTGACCAATGAAGAAATAGCAGTTACGGAAATGAGGCAACCTTTCATTTTAGAAACCGTATGACTCTTCATATTCCTCAATTGATAGACTCCAAAGGATAAACGAAAGGTCATCACTTGAACAAATAATAGAAGAACTGAAGCATCATGACTCTTCAATAACGACAGAGATGAAGGGTCAAGCTGAGAATAAATGTCAAGGAGGACTTAGTGTAAAGTGATTTTGAATGGCCGTGTGTTTGGCCTAATTGTAATTCAGACTTCTGTATTTGCATAATAAAAGAGATATTTTTTGGTGTGGCTAGGTTTTTCCCCTCAAGTTGGAGGATTTTCCCAGAATAAATGTTGTCTTAGTGTTCCTTTTCTGATGTTTTGCTGCTTATTTTCATTCCCAGCATAAAGCATTAGCATGGTATCAGAGCGGGTTGGATAACAGCAAATAAGGGTTCTAGTGTATCTAAGAATAGAACGAGAACCAAGGTGGAGAATTCCTATCCAAACCAGGATGCCTATGTTGTCGGTCATCTTGGAAATACATCTGCTGGAAATAACAGGAGTCGCTTCTTGTTTGAGTCTTCATATTCCAAAATTTAGCGAGCAAAATTTGCTAGGAAGTCGGGCGGCTCCTCAACGTTGTTAGGGAAAGGATTCTATTTCAATGGTAAACATATTTTATTGGGTCTTCATTCTTATATTGTTACCTGTCTGAATTTTTTTTCCTGAGTATTATGTGAGACCCGTACTCATTTGTGGCGAGCTCAATAAAGATACTGGAGATTAATCTTGCTGAAGGGAAATATTTCAATGTGTTTTAATTGAAGCCATGGGTGTTAATTCGAAAGCCTTTATTTTTTATGGTATTCACGGGAGGATCTTGAGAATGTTTTAATATTTGAAGCGATATTATTTTCAAATGTTAGTGTCACCGAATTACATTTTGTTGGCTATTTTATATAGTTTGTGCTTATTATAAGGAATCGACTATTTGAGGTTGTGGTGAATGCCTTCATTGTGTTTGGTTGAGAATACTTGGCTGTGTATGTGTTCATCAAAGATTTGTTAGTGTGAATTATGTACGACTAAATATTTCGAATCTTTCCTTCAAAGCCATTTTGGAGTCATCAGCGTTCTCAATCTTCTGGATTCTATTGGTTATGAGATCATTGCGTCTGGTTTTGTGTGAAAGGTGAATTAAGGATTGTGGCTCTTTCTAGCGCCTGTGGCTATAATCATTTTGTGTGAAGTTTCACTGTTTGTCTACAGAAAATCTAACAGTGTTGCCGTGAAGATCTAGGAAGGAAACGGGCCTTTGTTCATTGCTACGGGCTCATTAGTGCTATCAGGCTAGCTACAGAAGTTTGCTGAAATAAAGGGTGATAGCATTGCTGGAGACTACTGTTGTCGTGTGTATATATTGGAAGTATTGCTAAGGCTAGAGTCGAAGATGCAATCTGAAGGTGGCATTTAATATTGTCGTGAGACTCTTCCTCTGCTATGCGTGAGTTTTCACGGGTGAATTGACAATCGAAAAAATGATCAAATATTATGTATGTTTAGTATTGGTGAGAATACTTATTATTAGAGTTGTTAATCTTCAGGAGCAACTACAAACAATGGCATATTAATTCCTATTGTCGGGAAACAACATTTGCCTAGAAATGTTCATAGTTGGTTGGGATGAAGTACCTTTTTTGTATGATTTTAAAGATTGAAGGTTGTTGCGTGGGTGCTTTGCCATTGGATTGGTGGTGTAAAGAATCCTTGCAAGTATTGAAGGAGCCAGCATTTCATAGTAATTAAGAAACTCTACAGAAGGCACGAGTTTACAGACAGTGAGCTTGTATCTAGATGTGACTGCAATCTGTGGGCTTTTTCTTTGCATTGGGCAAAGCATGTCCAGTATATTGCCTGGTTCAAGTGTGCAAATACTCTGCAGTGACTCTTCCTTCATATCGGGTTAGAGAATTAGAGGGAGCTTGAGCGGCAGATGGAGAGTGCTAAGTCCTTTGCAAAGGATCAGCAAGCTTGTGAAGCAATGTGGCTTCGAGAGCTCCTTGTTTGGTCAAACATTGGAGCCAGCTGTAATTTATTGTGATAATCAAAGTTGTGAGAATGTTGCCCTTGTTGAGAGGGAGTCTCAGCATTCAGCTGCTCTTATTATGTGCTATAATGCATTTTTGAGACGGAGAAATTTGAGGTGAAAGCCCTTGTAATGCATTTTTCTCTGAGACGGAGAAATTTGAGGTGAAAGCCCCTTGTAATGCATTTTCTCTAAGACGGAGAAATTCTTTGGTGGAAGCCCTTGTAATGCATTTTTCTCTGAGACGGAGAAATTTGAGGTGAAAGCCCTTGTGATGCATTTTTCTCTGAGACAGAGAAATTTGAGGTGAAAGCTCTTGTTTGTCTTTGAGACGAAGGCATTGCTCTTTCCACTCATGGGAGTAGCCATAGTGGATGTCATGTTAAGAGACTCCATGACAATATCTCGTTGAGTGACTCCATGATGTGATTTTGTGTTTATTTCATACATGGGAGTATCCATGGTGAACATCATGTTGAGTGACTCCATGATGCTATCACATTGAGACTCCGTGATAAATATTTTGGTTTTCTTACAAATGGGTGTAGCCATTGTGAGTGTCATATTGAGAGACTCCATGACATGAGAATCTGATAAGATACCTCCCTAGCTAAGAGGGAGTGTTAATGTTATAGCGTTGGGAGGTTTCTTTCATGACCAATGAAGAGATAGCAATTACAAAAATGAGGCAACCTTTCATTTTAGAAACCGGATGACTCTTCATATTCCCCAATTGATCGACTCCAAAGGATAAACGAAAGGTCATCACTTGAACACATAATAGAAGAACTGAAACATCATGACTCTTCAATAACAGCAGAGATGAAGGGTCAAGCTGAGAATAAATATGTCAAGGAGGACTTAGTGTAAAGTGATTTTGAATGGCCGTGTATTTGGCCTAATTGTAATTCAGACTTCTGTATTTGCATAATAAAAAAGATATTTTTTGGTGCGACAGGGTTAATCCCAGGATAAATGTTGTGTCTTAGTATTCCTTTTCTGATGTTTTGCTGCTTATTTTCATTCCTGGTATAAAACATTAACACTTCCCTGCAAGCCTGGGTTTTGGTCGTGGTTCAGCCTAAGTACTGGTCCAGCCCTGGCACCCAAGGTACTGTCCATGCACACAAGTAGTAACCTAGGCGAACCCAAGGACGTACCATGAGCCCGGACACAAACCAAGACTAAAATCTGCTCACAATCTGATCTGACACATTCCAGTCTGATTTGTTACAACATATGCAAAATGTTACATCTTTCAAAACATACACTGTTAAGAACCATAGTATTTCTCATGCTTAAATGTTTGATTTGTAAATTCATTTAGGCTTAGGATTGTGTTTTTAACATATGAACATTACATCATAGCACAAAATTGAAAGTATAAAACAGCATTATTGAAAGTATAAAACGGCAATAGACAGCATTATTGAAAGTATAAAACAGCTATTTATGGCTACAGATGAATAATTTTGTTACTTTAATTTGATTATATATCTGGCCTTGGTATAAGAACTTATAATTCACATTGATCCGCATTTATAAGAGCAGATAAACATACTAGTTGCACACACACACACACACACACATACATACATATATATATACACATATACACACACATGCTTTTTGTATTAACGAACCCAAACCCCAAAAGAAATTTAGCCAAACCAACAAATTGAATCTCCGAACCCAAACCAATAACTTAGATTTATGTTTTAAATGAGATTTGATCAAGGTTCCCCAAGTTTCCGGGACAAGGACGGCAGGGGACAGGGGGATGTGTTTTTGGGACGGCAATTTTTTTTGCCCAAGTTTGGGGACAGCAAGGGGACGGCTATATAAAATATAGGGAAAATTTCATAAAGCCTTAACATACAACATTTCGATAGTCAATATTCAATATGCATTCATAATTCGGAATTAATTGTCAATATGCATGTAATATTAAAATAATAACATACAAATTTGAAATACACCCAAGAACATAATTCAGGATTCATTGTTAATGGCAACAAGAACAATAACTCACCTTCCAAATTGAAATACACTACTCTCATTTAAGTCTGATATAAATTATCAGTGCACACATTATAGCGTTACAATTGCTTTGAAGATAATCATTCACACAGTAATGTCAGTACATGAAATAACATTCCTATGAAATACCAACATAAAATACCTTGGAAACAGTGTTGGAGTTGACTGTTGCACGTTTGATATTGACTACAAAAAGGCATGCTATAGACAGTGGATCAAGTATATGTGTCCCAATGCTCTTCTAACTCTAGACCACATTCACCAATGATCTAAATTGGGGTTACACCCCTAAAACTACACCTCCAGCTCATTGTAAGTGGATTGATATTAATACAAACAGGTCTGCTATACAGTTCTAATCATGATATAGGTCTGTTACAGCAAGATGGCACCTTGATGCAACCTCCAATATTCACCAAATCTTCCTAAAAGAACCCAAAATAACCCAGAAGCAACCTAGCACTGATGTATTGCCACAAAATGACATAAAGATGCAAGTTCTAGGTCTGTTATACACTTGTAACTTTTCAGACTTTCCCAACACCTTGCAAACAGTCTGCTATATGATTTTGAACGTGTAGCATGACTATTTAGTATAACTCTTTTGTATGTTTTCCCATTGTTAGAAAAGAGTTATATTTGTGTAGTCTTATTCTACAGTTATATGTTTTCTTTCTATGCATAATAGTGACACTTTGGTTCAATTTACAACTAACTTGCTCATTCTACTATTGTATGCAGTCTGAAAGAATTCATTGTCAATACTCAAAGAAAATGTTCTTTTTCTTAATCTAAGTGAGTTTTTTAAGTGGCTGCCTAGCCGGGGACGTCTGGCCATCCCAGGGATGACAGGGGGCATCACCTAACTATCCCGGGGACGGCCGTAGATCCTCGGCACCAGGCGGCGCCATCCCTGAGTTTCCAGGACGTTTCTTCGAATTTTTCAGAATTTGGGTATGGCGGGGGGACGTCCCCAAGTTCTGGAAACGTTTCCAGTATGGGGAGGGGAATTTTTAGGCCAGGGGTGCGCCCCCTAGTAACTCTAGATTTGAGTTTATGGTGGTTTTACATTTATATTATGTTGTGGTAATCTAAACTTAATTCGTTCTTTTAGGTTATATATATATATATATATACAAACCCAATGCCCAAAAAAATTGTTGGATCCATGAACCAAATTCATGAACCCAAACTAGGATCTGAACCAAAATCGGCAACTTATGTTTAACATTTGAACAACTAAGGCTTCATAATTTACAAATTGGTGTAGTTTGTACTTTGTAAGTATGTATACATCATTATATAATTGCAAAGTAAAGGAGAAGCTAAAATGCAAATAATATGATAATGATGACCTAAAACAAGAAGAAATAGGTATTGCCTCAAATAACCTTCAGATAGATAATTACATAGTATTTCAAATAAAATAATTTGGAGAAACTACATGAGAATAGCTATTGAGCCATTACCAATTAGTAAGAGATGATAAGTCAAACCCATTCCAAAATACAACCTTTCTCAAAAACAATCAAATGTCAAATAAAATTGTAATACATACAATTCCTCATCAACAATAAAGCATATGAACAGAAGATGCTACATATTGTCATGCTTACAAGAATATGCAGAGGCACACACAAATTGTCTCATCTTTATAAAACTGATGTATATCACCTCAGAATTAAAGCAATAACTGCCTCAAAGAATGTAAAAGTGCATGAAATTATATAATGTTAGAAGGGTTTTTAAACATGCTTGTTTGTGGAACATATTTAGATATTTGATTCATTCTATGGAAGCATCTTTTCTTTGTGACTGTTATTTTATTTTACTGTGTACTATTGAATCCTTATTCCAGCCTATTATGAGCTCCTACATCTTGTCTACTTGTGATTCTTGGAACAACTTGAACATCCTTTGCTCAATTTTTAGATGCAATTTACTTTGTTTATGATTACTATATTTCCTAGTGTGCATCCATTTCACTTCCTAATATCGAATTTATGATTAGAAACAGACGTAAATAATATTCTTTATTTTAGGATGCAGTTAAGTCATTCTTTATCTTTTAATGTTCAGCAATATTTGAAGAGAAATATACCTATCTCATCCTATCTTATCTTAAGTACTTCCAGCCAGTAACTTATGGGATTATGAGATATGCCTCTTAGACATGGATAAGCCAACAGTGAACCCTACGCAGGCAAATGTACAGCTCTATGACAATTGCAACGGGCTCTCATGATTCTAGATGACACCGCATTAATCAGTTCTTTGATCCCTCCTCAAAGAGGCGTCCACCCATGGTTGTAAGGATTCCTCTTCATCATCAAGAACTACTAAAACTTCTTCCAAGCTTACATGACAACTTCATAACAACAAATGTTTCTCCAGATGACATCCTCAAATAGGCTTTTAGATAATGATGTCAATTGGTAAGGATGTTGACAATAATAGCATGGTATCTTGTGCTTCACAACTTTGCAGCATTAATTTTTTATATGCTATTGACCACTTTTGTACCCTATAGAGTTTCAATCATTCATCAAGGTCAGGAAGGACTTTGCAACTCCTCTCGATGTTGTACTTATATATTTGCCAGCCTACCAATCTCTTTAAGTTTTTTGTCATATGAGGACAGTAGATAATTTTTTCATTCCTTTTTGTTTCTCTTTCTAGGTAACACTAAGCACACAATATGATATTATAATTTAATTTTTTTCATTAAACCCCTAGTCTATAAATAAAAACATTTTCAAGAATTCTCATTATATTACTAGGAATCTTATATTAAACAATTCCAAGTGTCTTTATGGACTTCAAATCTTTGTGAAAAGTTGGGCACATACACAAAGGATTCTTGTTTTAGAGTCTCCAAAAGAACATGGCTGTACTTTTCTTTTTGTTACTGTGAGGGGTATTTTACCTAGCATGTTCATCACCTAGGTCCTAATCACAAATGTTTCTTAAGTTTACTTAGGGTACATGCATAGGTCTTGGGAATCTTTCTAAAATTCATAGTTGTCATGTGGTCCTATCACATTTACTTGTTTCTTAGGTTATCATGTTACTTGTCTCAAGTCATAAGTTGTAATCTAATTCAATCTACTGTAATCTATCATTTACATCCTTTGAGAGAGTAGCATTACTCTCTCATTGATGATCTTTATTGTGCTTCCATGAAGTACCTAGATCTTGGGTTGCTATAGTCTTCAGTCAATCTTGCATAGTATAGAGCATTCTATACCAAATCTTTCATGGTATCAAAGCTTGTGGGATTACTTCTTGTTGGTCAAATCTAAGAGATCTAGGGTGCAAATCTTGGTAGATCTTGAAAATTAGAATATGCTCTTCTCTTTCATTGAATGGTGACCTGAGAATCAAAAAGACACAATAGAAATACCAAATTGAGGGTTCCTCTTTGTGGCTTTGTATTGTAAGTCAAAATTGTAGCTTGTTGGTGCAAATCTAAGCTTACCATTGGGTTCAAAGGAATTAACAAAGACAATTTTGCCTTTTGTTTCATCCAAATCAAACACAGGAGTCCAAATCTATGAGGGTTTGAAGTTGGGAGATGGTTGCCAGATCTGGAAGGTAACTGCCATCTCTGAGCACTTTGGGTCAAAACAAATCCTGCCATCGCACTCTGAAGGCCCAAAAACCTCAAGATAGATTATCAAACCATTGAAATCAAACACCATCGAGAGCCAAGAAAAATTTTCCCCCTACCCGACCATATAGACACCATATCATCATAATGAGATTCATCAACAAAAAATCAGTATGGGTTGATTAAAAACTAATTTTTTGCTTTTTAATTAATTTTTCAAAAAAAAATTATTAAATCAAAATAATTCTAAGCACCTGCATAGGGTACACTTGCACAGGCCCAACATACGCTTGGGTACCAACATGTACCAGTAGACTACATCACTGGCACAAATTGTTCGCTCCATGTGATGCCCACCTCAATCCAACCAATGCCAAAGGAATCTCAGCACAAAATATTCCTCCAACAAAAGATTCCAAAGCAACATTCCAATGGCAGTTTGGGCAGAGAATATTCCATCCGAGAGGTATATTCCATTGGCACTATGCTAACATCAACAAGCCACCCCCCTAGATGGCCCCCTGTCTGCATTTTGATTTTAAAAGGCAAGGATTGTAACTCAATCATTCAGCGTCCTTTTTGCGAGCAATTTATTAAATTTGGGGTAGAATTTTGTGCTCTTCGTAGTGGTGCAATCTTTTTTTTTTTTGGTGCCTGATTTTTCAAAAATTGTAAACTCATAGGTGTTGTTGAGCTGTTCTCATTTTAGGAACTTTTGGGGCTGCATTCGTGCTCCAATGATAACATTTTAGGGTGCCAGTTTTTATAAAGTGCACGATTTCCATGTACTTTGCAACGGTGCGATTAGATTGAATCATTGATCCCATTCTACGTAAAAATTGTACTTGGAGCTTGTGGACAAATTTGGTATCTTTATGCACTAAGATCAAGTCTAATTTTTTTGGCATCTAACACCTGTAAACACACTGAACATAAAGTTCCAAATCACATTTTGTTGGGGAGATTCTTAATTGAATAATTTGGGGGGCTGCTCTTGTTGTGGTTGATTGCATTATTTTTCTTGTCTATGTGTTCATGCGAATGGGAAATCTCAAATTGAACTCTTAACTCCATATAAATATGCATCATGGAGAAAATCGGTATGGATTATCTCATGGGAAAGGTTATCTTGGCTATCTAAAAGAAATAATTTCTCAACCTATTGATCCTAATGCATTGACAAGAAGGGTCCCCTTTGAAATCTAATTCAATCCGTTGAAATCTATCATTTGCATCCTTTGATAGAATGGCATTATCCTCTCATTGTCGATCTCTCTTGTGCTTTCATCAAGGGCCTAGATCATGGGTGGCTATAATCTTCAGCCAATCTTGCATGGTATAGAGCATTCTATACCAACTCTTACAATTTTGAGATTCAACTTTCATAAACGTATATTAGTTTCCACTCTACATTTTGGTTAAAGAGCTTCAGACACTCTAAAATCATGATATTATACATTTCTCTTAAACGAAAAACGATTTTTAGATGGATAGAAATATTCAAACACCACAAGACATTGACCGCATTTTTTTACAAAAGTATTTTCCTATTATAAAAAGGCAACAATTAGTTCATGGGGAATAAATTAAGTTTTCACGGTTTTCTGTTTATTTAATTTCTCCAAATGGTTTTGAGTTTAACTATTTTCTATTTATTTGATTACTCTGAATAATTTAAAAATACTTCCATTTTCATGGATTGTTGATACGATACAACTGTTGGTGTGAATGTTGTTTTATTCCACTCACATAGGCTTAAGTTTACTTATGTGGCCATCATATCTCTTTATTAGATATTAGTCACACTGTATTTAATATTGTTCACAATGCATTTAAAATTTGTAGTAGGTAGTTTGATATCATTTTGTACAAGTAATCATAGCTCACCAAATTTCCAATGCCATTAACCTCCAATTTCTTTATGCATTGACGAATCTCTTGGTAAACAACTAGCCACGACACAAATTTGTTGGCAGACCTGTTTGCCTAATCGACTCTAGAACTGGCTCGTGGTTTTTTTAATGGCAATGAGGAAGAACCTCAGACTCTCCTTGCGTGAAGAGATCCATGTTTGCTGGCTCGCACAAGCTCATTCTCACTCTCCTTGTTGCTATGTGGAGTAATATTGGCCTTCCTTGCAATCCCATGCGTAGTCCACATAGGTTCTTCATTGACAGTCCTATGTTTTTTTTTGGTTCGGGGCTCTATGTTGGTTGGTGCTTATTGTTTGGAAGTGGAATTTATGAAATACTCTTGGCCAAATATTTCATTTGTTTTTCATTTAGCGTTTCATATTGGTCGTGTAGAGCTTGCTAGTGGGCCCCCAATGCCAAGGTTCAAGCATTCACTTTAGGGGTTTAGTCCCGCATTGATTGTGCAAAGGCAATTTTTGCTCCTTTTTCTAGCTGAACGCTCTATCTTTTAGTTGTAAGTTGGTGCTCATCATGGCTCGAGGCTTGAGGTTGGTGGAGGCAAGCAGGGAAATACGGTAGTGAGGGCTACCCACCACTGCTTTGAATATTAACCCTTTCTCAACCCCACCGGTTTATTTTTCACCTGAGTGATCAAAAATGATCATATGGAGGAGCCTTTTGCTATGTGTTAAGCCCTTGGATGTGCTCATTGGTGTTCGAAAATGCCTAATATAGGTCTTTTTTTCAAATTGGTGCAACTTTCTCATCCGAAGGCCAATTTATGCAAACCAGATATCAATGGAAAGTTGATTTCGTCAACTTCGCAATGGTGCAAGTATTTGTCAGTGGTTTTGTTGTTTGATGCTGATTTTGTCAATTGAAGTTGACTCTTGCTTTTGCACTTCCGAGCTCGTAACTTTTGGCTCTGGCCTCTGATTTCTGTGATTCAAGCAGCAACAAAAAGGTATTTAGAAGCAATTCATTTCAGTTTTATGCATTTTTTGCATATTTATTTCCATAATTTCAGAATTTCATTTTAAAGCTGGTTTGGTACATTTCGGATACACTATTGTGGATTTGCAAAAATAGTGTCAATTTCTTGTGAACAAAGAGGTTGATTGTGTTAATGTTATGGCCTTTACGTCTAAGATCAACATTATGCCAATTGTTTATTGCATAAATAAGGACAATTGATAATATAATAATATGATATATTGGGAAAATATATTTATTATTATTACCCTTTAATTAAAACAATATATATAAGAGCGATTTTCTTAATCATAATAAATATAGGATATTTATTGGTATTAATTAAATACTTGGGAGTGCCCAAGTCGGCTACCTCTGGGAGGTAGAGTTTAGACATTAAAACACATATATATGGATCGATTCCTTGGAGGTAAGACACACCAAAAACATAATGTGTTGTTCTTCCTAGCAAGAATCGATACTCCTTCATTCAGCCATTTTTACTTAGTTTTAGTAGTGCGATTTTCCTCATTGATTTGAGGATCGAATTATCCAAAGGAGGACCAGACTAAGGGTGCGAAATTACACCAGCATTGTAGAGCAAATTCGTCCACCTTGAAGTATACATTAAAGGTGCGAAATATATCAACATTTGGAATTGGATTAGCTACTTCATGTCAGATCCGAATCAGAGAATGTAGGGCAGACTTGGCGCGATAAAATATACCAGACTTGGAGCATGACATTGGCTGGTAAAGTTGGACCTGATTGTGATTGAATTGTGACATCAATTCAAGGACAAGTAAAGCTAAGGATTGGTGCAAGTCATCTTCACATTGGAGGAAAACCGGTACCATCCTTCCACTCTCCTTGTCTATTTTATATGCTATCTTGTTTCAGTTTTAAAAGTCATCTATAGAGTGCATTTTCCTTACTCAAATCTGAAAACTTCAACAGATTGTTTGTATTGTGAGCGATATTTCTCTGCATTATCTTATTTGTCATGGATTTTCCTGAAGCAGAACTTCTAACTCCATACAATTATCATAAGTGGAAATCCAAAATTGAGGTTTTGTTGTTGAAATTGCAATCAAAGAGAATCACATTAGGCAAAGATCCTGAACCCACAGGTGTTGTAGAAACGAGAAAAAAAATTGATAGAAGAGATGAAGCTCTTGGCACTCTTATTATGTCCATTTCTCCTGATCTTCATTATCACGTGCTATCTTGTATACATCCTAATGATATTTCGACAACCCTAGAGGGTTTCTTTGGTAAGCCAGATAATATGAGAAAATTTTGATTGGAGAATGAGCTAATGAGTCTTAATCCTAGATATTATCATAATATCTAGGACTTCTTCACAAAGCTCAATTCTCTTAACATTCAGCTAACAAAATGTGGGGTTACTAAAGAGGATGAATAGTTGATTATATCTATTCTCTCTAAGCTAGGTCCTAATTATCAATGTTTGTTTTTACATTTTATGCTACTATGGATGCTCTAGGTAGTGCACACAAAATGCCTTCTCTTGATAGTTTTGCAGCTCAGTTCACAAGGTAACAAGCAAAGTTGGCACAAATAGGCACATTGACACCACCAAGGTCTTAAGCACTTCTTTCAAGAGATCCAGGTCCAAAGGCTTCAAGTGGCAAGGGCAAGAAACAGAATAAAGATTCCAAGTCTAACAAGAAAGTTAAGGATTCTCCTTCACAACATAACCTCGTGTCCAAGTCCTCTTCTAAACATGAATCATCCAAAAAGAAGATGAAATGTGCTTATTGCAAAAGACCGGGACATGATGAGCATAAGTGTTATGATAAGAAGATTGATGAACTTACACACCTCCTTGAGAAGAAGAAAATCCCACTACCCTCATCAATGTCTTCTTCTTCTTTTTCCTCGTCTTCTTCGACACCACAATCTGCAGCATCTTCATCCAAACAGTCAAGGAACACAAGATTTATAAATGGGATGAAAGATAAGGCACTCTTGGCCTCTACTATTCCTAAAAACGGGAGATGGCGTCTTGATTAAAGTGCATCTCATTATATGGTATCTTCTACGAATATGTTCTCTTCTTTTGAGCCTTGTTATTCACCTAATACTTTGATGGGTAACAATACACATATGAAGTTTTGTGGAAAGGTTCTATTGCTATGGGAGAGAGATCTTTAACAATGTTCTTTGCGTTCCCTCCTTAACCACTATTCTCCTTTTAGTTTATCAAATTATTCATGGAGATAAGATAGTTGAGTTCAATTCTGATTATGTATACATTCGGGACATGGAGAGTAGAGATATTATTGCTATAGGGGTGGTGGATCATGCATCTCTGTTGTATTCTTTTTTCTCATTTTGCTCTTGATGATGATTTTCCTTTGGCTGATGTTCACACCCTTCCATCAAGGCTGAATTATGTTTGTGAGGAGAAGATTTGTCAATTGAATCTTGGTGTTCTTGAGGCTAGTGTTGAGCTTTCTACTCCTCCATCTACTTTCTCAGATTTGAATTCTTATATTCAGCAGGTTGATCATAGTTTTTCAGATCTTGCTTTGTGAGATGAGTATTTGGCAAGTATTTCAAACTTGTTTGTGGAGTCTCATCTTGCAGATTTGGAAGATGTTAGTTAGCAAATTGGTCTTTTCAAAATGATTGCAAAATGACTCTTTCTGCCCAAGATGAAAGACAAACCAGAAACAAACAGTTGGAGAAATTGCTATTGAATTAGCAATTTTCCTCTGAATTTAAGAGGTACGGCTCCCTCTTATGATGTAGTTTAGAATTTTCAAGGTATGCTTTTAACCAGAAAGCAGAAAAGGTAAACCAACACCCACCAATCGTCATGGTACGAATTTGGATTGAGATTTAGAAACAAAGGGATAGGAACTAATGACTCAAAGCTCAATCAACTCTTCTCCCACAGATGGTAGACCAGAGGGAAGATAAGCAATCCTCCTTCAAGGGTATCAATAACTTGAAACTCACAGAATTCACAGCAACATACACATAATCCAACAAACAAGAAATCATCAAAGAACAAATGCACTAATTCAAAGATTAATCACAATTAGAGAGAACATATTCAAACTCAAAGTTTCAATATATATCGCTTCCTTTCTTTGATGAAAGCTAATAGCTCACAAACTACCATGCCCCTATACATAGAAGATCATGCTTGAACAGAAAACATACTCCCTTCCCAATTACAATCCCTAGAAATGCCAAGTTTCTGATCATGTCTCACTCATGCCTCAAAGGACGAGGGTCAGAAAATTCTGGCTGCAATAACTTCACAGAAGGCTTCCTACAAGACAGATCGGTGAATAGACTCCAAGATCTACTTAGGGCCAGCTAGAAGAAGACCCAGGCAAAGTCTCCTAACTACATATTTATAACTATCTCTTGGTAACACTCCTCTGCATCTGAAAAATCAATTCCATCTTAAACATAACTGATTCCATCAAGGAATCATAACTATATTTTCAGCCAAATAGACTGAGACAAATGGCAGCCAATCAACAAGGCGATTATATTTAAGCTTCGAGACTTCCCGTGGGTGAGATTTTGTTTCCAGTCGATGAGCTCCAACGTAACCACTTCCACAATTATTGCCATGTTTGTCGTCATTATTGGATCACCAATTGTACCAAAATCCATCGTGCTATACTGCTCAGATTGAAAAGCATGGGCTACCTATAGCTTGATTCTCAAGTGATGGTTGAGTTTCTTAAACGGCTTCTTTCTTTGAATACCCACCATCTATGATGAAATTTGAAAGATATCCTTAGCTAGCATTCTAAAAATGTTTCTCCCACTAGACTTCTACATCGCCATGTTGCTCGGGGTCAAACAACTCCATTATTGTTCTGCATCAAAATGCTTGCTATTTAGTTGGAAGATGCTCAAAATGTTTCCGATGATGCATTGGCTCCACAACAATATGACTTTTCCTTACACGATATACCATATCATCAAGCATTGAAGAATCGCCCAATGATTCACCTCTCCTGCCTCCGTGTATAGGAATGTCAAGGCATTGAAAAGTCATTAGTGACATATCCTTCAACTCAATGCCACTGTGTCACTTATCTCTAGCTTGCGGTTTTGATGATGTGACCTTTCACTTCGATCCATGTTGGAAAACTTTCCCATGTCAGTATCGATCACGTCAGCCAATCTCCTTCACACTGGTATCAGACTTCTCAAGAGCATATAGAATTACCAATACTCCGCTTCACACTTATTTTTTATTCACTTCATTCTTTTCTTTCCTTAAGTGGAAGTTCAACTTCTACCATCGGGGTCCAACTCTCACTAGAACTCTTTTACTCCACTTTCTTTCTTATCTTTCTCTTTCTTCCCTGCAAGAGAAAGTTCCACTTGGGCTGTCAAAGTCCAACATGGGAATTGGAACTTATCAAATTATTGTCGAACTTCAACTTTTCCTTCAATCTCCAATCTTGAATGAGCCACAACATAATCATGATCAAACTCAACAAAGGAATGTGACAAATCAAGTGAAGGAGGAAACTCATGAATATCAATCTCCAAAGACAATGAAGATGTATCAACACTTGTGCTGAAACTATTATCAAAGAGGAGATAAATCTCCTTAAGTGTGTCTCCTGTTATCCAAAATTTTCACCCCTGGTCAAATATTGGCTAAGTCTAGTTCTGATCCGATTTTCATGAGTTAATATTGCGAAGTCTTTGAGTTAGCCGGAGTTTTGTGTTAGTTCAAGAACCCTCGTCGCGCTTTGACAAGCCATATGGAACTCCTTTAGTTGGTTTGTCTTTGAAAAGGCTTAAGTTTATTAATAGTTTGCTCGAGATCTGTTTTGTCAATAGCGTCCCGACAAGTCTTTTTGAACTCTCTCTGCCTTGTTTCTTTGAAAAACCTCTAAGTTCGCTTGAGTTCCAATTATGTCATCGGGCTCCGACATAACATATTGAATTGTTTATGTAAGAAGCTTGCTTGAGTTTGTGGCTTATTCAATTCTTGGTGTCGCTCTTCAACAAGGCTCCCAGCATTTTGGAGGATAAGCTTGAAGTGAAAAGTTGATTTAAGTTCACCAAAGTTCTTGTTCTACTTTCTTTGTCGGACTCCAACAACCTATTCTAAACCAAAGGGAGAAAGTGTTTTAAAGCTTTAAAGCTGGTTCTATTTTCGGTGTTGCACCCCGACACTTCTTCATGAACTTATTGATGAAGGCAAAAGTCAAGGTTGGTTCAAGTTCCAGTTCTACCATCATTCCCCGATGCCTCAAGTGGAACTTTTGATTGATGGAAAAGTTGAAGTTCGACAACAATTTGATTAGTTCCAGTTCATGTATCGGACTCCGACAACCCAGGTGGAACTTTCACTTGCAAGGAAGAAAGAGAAAGATGAGAAACTGGAGTAAAAGAGAAGTTATAGAGAGAGAGGCAAACCCCGACGACAGAAGTTGAACTTCCACTTGAGGAAAAAAAAGAATGAAGTGAATCAAGAATAAGTGTGAAGCAGAGTATTGGCAGTTCTATATGGCCATGAGAAGTTCAATGTCAATGTGGAGATGGGCTGACGTGGTTGGCGCTGACATGGGAAAGTTTTCCAATATGGTTCCAAGTAAAAGGTCACATCATCAAGATTGCGAACCGGAGATAAGTGACATAGTGGCAATGAGTTGAAGGATATGTCACTGATGACACCCTGGTGTTCATGTACACAAAGGTAGGAAAGAGGTGAATCATTGGGCAATTCTTCAACGCCCGATGATATGGTATATCGTATAAGGAAAAGTCATATTTTTGTGGAGCCAATGCATCATCGAAAACATTTTGAGTGTTTGCCAACTAAATAGCAAGCATTATGATGCAGAACAATAATGGAGTTGTTTGACCCCAAGCAACATGGCAGTGTAGAAGTCTAGTTGAAGAAGCATTTTCAGAATGCTGGCTCAGGATAGCTTTCAGATTTCATCATCGATGGTGATTCAAAGAAAGAGGTCATTTTAGAAAATCAACCGTCACTTGAGAATCAACATGTAGCTACCTGCCTTGCTTTTCAATCTAAGCAATACAGCATGATGGATTTTGAAATAGTTGGTGATCCATTAATAGCGACAAACGTGGTGATAATTACGAGAGCGGTTACGTCAGAGTTCACTAAATGGAAACAAAAACTCACCCAGGGAAATTCTCAAAGCTCAAATATAAGCCTTGTTGATTGGCTGTCATTTGTCTCAGTTTGTTTGGTTGTAAAAGTAGTTACAATTCCTTAATGGAATCATATATGTTTCAGATGGAATTGATTTTTCAAATGCAAAGGAGTGTTACCAAGAGATAGCTATAAATATGCAGTTAGGAGTCTTTGCCCAGGTCTTCTTCTAGCTGGCCCCGAGTAGATCTTGGAGTCTATTCACTGGTCTATCTTGTAGGAAGCCTTTTTGTGAGCTTATTGCAGCCAGACTTTTTTGTCCCCCTTGTCCTTTGAGACATGAGCGAGACACGATCAGAAACTTGGCATTTCTTGGGTCTGTAATTGGGAAGGGAGTATGTTTTCTGTTCAGGCATGATCTTCTATGGACAGGGGCATGGTAGTCTGTGAGCTATTAGCTTTCATCAAAGAAAGGAAGGGATATATATTGAATCTTTGAGTTTGAATATGTTCTCTCTAATTGCAATTAATCTTTGAATTAGTGCCTTTGTTCTTTGATGATTTCTTGTTCATTGGATTATGTATATGTTGCTATAAAATTTGTGAGTGTCAAGTTATTCATACCCCTGAAGGAGAATTGCTAATCTTCCCTCTGGTGTATCCTCTGTGGGAGCGAAGTTGAATGATCTTTGAGTCATTAGTTCCTATCCCTTTTTTTTAATCTCTATCAACATTCGTACCATGGTGATGGGCAGGTGTTAGTTTACCTTTTTTGTTTTCTTGTTAAAAGCATACCCTAAAAAATCCAAATTACATCATAAGAGGGAGTTGTACCTCTAAACTTCAAAGGAAAGTTGCTAATTCAATAGCAATTTCTCCAACGGTTAGTTTCTGATTTGTCTTTCATCTTGGGCATAAAGTGTCATTTTTGCAATCATTTTTAAAAGACCTATCTACTAACATATTTTTGGCGACTTTGTTGAGGAAACGAATTGAAGTGCTAGTGTCGCATTTCCTTAGAAATCTAAAGGTGTCTCCCCTAGAACAAAGGTTGGTGGCTCTGTTTGATTTGAATCTTGAATCATGGCCTGGCTCCAACAAAGACAATCATATGTTGCTTCTACCGATAATAATGACAGTGATGAAGATGAAGATTCCTCATGTGATATAGTTAAGAAGAATCCAGTAAATGTGTATTTCTTGAAAAGCACCTATGGTGGTATGCAGTTTCAACCTCACAAAGTTGATCCTTGCTTTGAGTTTTGCAAGAAATTGAACAAGAGACCAATGGTGGGAATCTCTTTCTTGCTCAAGTTTTGAATGCTCCCGAAGAAGGTGAATTCACATGCACGGGAAACTTGATACCTAATGGAGTTGTTGAACAATCTTGTGTCAGCGTAGATGATCAAGTGGCAGAACTGAGACATGATGATGGTGGTGTTTAAAGCTTGCCATTTATGCAATTAGGATTCCATACATTCATCTGCAAGAATGAAGATTGTCAAGGCAGATTAGAGAAGAGTCCTATTGAAGATAATGTTATGGTAAATCTAGTTGTATTAAACAGAGGAGATGAAATCTCCTTATATAGATTTACAAAGACGATGTTTCTAAAAGAAATAATCGTGAACTAAAGATGAAAATAGAAACTACCTAATAAACTAAAGATTAACTGGGATGACCATTAAAGAAACATTATAATATTCTAATACCCTCCCTTAATGGTCATCGTCTAACTGTTGTCTTTTGGTCACAAATTCTTCTGAACATTGCCACTGTTGAGACCTTCCCTTCATCTGCAAAATGTTAACGACCAAGAAGTCATCCAAAAAAACAGAGAAGGGTGCCCCCTTCTTCAGAATGCTCTGCAACAAGAGACAAGAGCCTTCCACTAACTCTGCCACTGAGATGAGTGTACCACTAACCCTCCCAAAATCAGCAAAACATCTGACCAGATATAATCACAAAATTACAACCTGATGTTGGATAACAGAGTTGTCCTTCCCTATACCCAAAGACATATCGAGAACAACTGCCATGATTCTGAGGAAAAATCAGCAAACCCTCCAATTTTTTGCAGAAGAGCATGACGCCCCAAAACAAATTGCAAAAAGTCGCGATTTTTTTTAGGAAAAAAACCAAAAAAAACAGACACGATTTTTTAGGTGAAAAATCTATCAAAACAAGACAATAGAATCTGAGACACGGCTCAGAGAATACAAAGCTTCGTTTTTTAGGAAAAACAGTAAAACCCAACAGATAATTTTTAAGGAAAATTTTAATAATACCCATCAGAAATTTTTCAAGGGAAAAAATTATGAAAACCCAACAAAATATTTTTTAAGAAAAAAATATTAAACCCCAACAGATAATTTGAGGAAAAAATTATAAACCCAACAATTAATTTTTTAGGAAAAAATTATAAACCCAACAGAGAAACCTTCATGCGGCAAAAGATGAGACTTCGCATGGTAAAACTGCACATGCAAGTTCATGCAAGTACATGCAACCCTCGAAAATCAGAGACTTTTGCTCAAACCAAGAAATCGTGCAATCAAAACCCTCGACCAGGCTCGTGATTTTCAGCAAAAATCTTTGAAGACAAACCACAAAATTTTCATAAAATACCTCCAACGATTTGTTTTTTTTGGAAAAAAATTCCAGATCAGAAGAGGCTCGAATTTTTCTTAAAAAATTCGTCAAATTTTATGAAATCTCATCGACCTGCTCTGATACCATGTTATGATAAATCGATGTTCTTGTAGTTGTATTAAACAGGGGAGATGAAAGCTCCTAATATAGATTTACAAAGACGATGTTTCTAAAAGAAACAATCGTGAACTAAAGACGAAAATAGAAACTACCTAATAAACTAAAGATTAACTGAGATGACCATTAAAGAAACATTATAATATTCTAATAGATAAAAAGCCAAAAACTTTCTTGGAATGCATGCAAGCTTTTATGAAAGAAAATTCATCCTCTTCTCTTGAAGGGAACAATAAAGAGATACCATCAAAAGATCCAAATGTTGTTCTTATCCCTAATTGTTGTCGAGAGGCTTCAAAGGAGGACTTCTTATGTAGAGAGGGTGTCTCTCTTTCAACTCTCGTGTTCAAAGATGAAGATTGTCATGATCCTAAACCTGAGGTATCTAATTGTGGTCTTGAAGAGCATGTTGGTGAGCACAAGGAATTGCAAGAGGATTCTAGTAAGGAGTACAACATTCTGGACGAATGTTCGTTGAAGCTATGACTCATACTGAGACAAACCTTTCTGTTGATGTCATCGTGGAGGAAGCGAATGGTGTAGAATGTCCACAACAAGAATGTTTAGAAAGTCTTGAGGAAAGCTATGGACATGTGTCGTGCTTGAGAAAGGTAAATGATGTTTTAGTTTAGATGTCTCCTCTTTCTGAAAGTGAAGATATGCAAGTTTTGACATTCCTTTCTGACTTTCATCAAGAGTTGCCTTGCAAAGAAGAGAATATTGTGATGGTGGATGAGTTGATAGTTGTAGTGAATAAAATTGATATTGGTCGTCGTCACGGTCTATATAAGGGGTGTCCGGTTCGGGACTTAATTCATTCTTCTCACAAGCACGTGCAGGATGACGCAGATAATGACTTTCTTTATGAAAATTATTTTCAGCTTGTGCAGTGTGATATGGATACTCTATTGTTGTCTCTAGAAGTGAATAATGATAGGTGGCTCTTTGGTAATGAGTCCTTGCACCATGATTCATTCATTTTTGTGAGTTTCCATTTAGTTTGAATACTAGTTTTGTATCTGCAGTTGCTTCATGGGTATGCATTCCTCTCTCGCAGTGGATCCTACTTTTCCCAGCCTGTCAATAGCTTCCCTCGAGTATTTTTGGGTTTGTGTCTTGGGGTAGGGTCTCAGTTACAGATACAATTTGTTTGTCATTTCGTGAACCATCTCTTTGTGCAAATAGATCCCAAGCTATCTTATGATAGCGTTTCTTTACCAAATCAGTCTTATAGCATGGCTTTGAATGAAAGTGCATGAAAGCATTGAAAGATAAATATTTCTTAACATATTGAGGAAGAGTTTCATATTCCCCAAACATGCTAATTACTTCATCCCTTTTGTTTTCCATGACTAAACAACTGCAAGAGTGCTGATCACTCAAATGTCATTTCTATGATCAATATAATTTTATTTTCAAATCCAACAAGGTGGCAAGAAACCGCTCTGATACCACTGTAAGAATCCTTGTGGTTCTAACTCTAACAAACATTGGATTGCTAAGCCAATGATAGATATTGTTTTAAAATTTGATAGTTATATGTAAGAACCCCTTGTTAATCTGGTTAGTTTTTTCAATTTGGATGTTTGACATTTTGTCAAATACTTTGCATGCAAGCTCTTATACCATTGTAACAACCCTTGTTCTTCTCAATCAGAATCTTTGCATATATGATTGTAGTTTTTTGTTCTTTGAAGTTGTTTTGTGTTTTGGTTTTTGTGCTTTTTGTGTTTTGATATGGGGGATGCAAGAATGGTAAATGCATAAGCAATATTCACACTGCTGAAAGTAAATGCACCATAATAGAAGGAAATTATCATTACTTAAAAGACAACTACAACAAAGGCTACAAATATATATCTCTTCATTAACTCAAGACCATTACAATCAAAAGGCATACCCGAGGAATTTGTGAAAGCTAATAATATCAGAAACTCTGAATGTTGCAGCAATGATTATGACTGAGAAGGAATCAAATCTGTTGCGTACAAGTATTTCTCCACCACAAACATTAAGTCCAAACCTTCCTTTGATAATGCCGCCAAAAATAGAGGAGAAAGGGCTCAATATATTGAACGCTTTGCCCTAGGAAAGAGACGCTGAACCCCAGGCATGGTACGACTGGAAGAAATCAGAGTTGTACGGCCATGGCATGAGCATCAACAATCACCTAAAACACAACCCTTATCATGCACACACTGCACAAGAATAATTATGTCTGAAACCCTTATGTTTATTTCACAAATCTGCACAATGTAGACCTTTGAATGAATCCTTTCCTAAAGAAATAATTCGGTTGATCTCTCACAACCTCGAAACTGCTAAATAATGAAGATTGGACAATCTCCAATGCCCTGGTACAGCTGAAACCCTTGTTTCAATTGCACGTAACCGCTCCTGCAATTATCGCCACATTTGTCGCCATTAATGGATCACCAACTGTATCAAAATCCATCATGCTATACTGCTTAGATTGAAAAGCATGGCAACTAGCTATAGGTCGATTCTCAAGTGACGGTTGAGTTTCTAAAACGGCCTTTCTTTGAATCACGATCGATGATGAAATCTAAACAATATCTTGAGCTAGCATTCTGAAAATGCTTCTCTAGCTAGACTTCTCCACCGCCGCATTGCTCGGGGTCAAACAACTCCATTATTGTTCTGCACCATATTGCATTCTATTTAGTTGGCAAACACTCAAAATGTTTTCAATGATGCATTGGCTCCACAAAAATATGACTTTTCCTTACACAATATACTATATCATCGGGCGTTGAAGAATCGCCCAATGATTCACCTCTTTCCTACCTTTGTGTACAGGAACACCAGGGCATTGGAAAGTCATCAGTGACATATCCTTCAACTCATTGCCACTGTGTCACTTATCTCCTATACACAACCCTGATGATGTGCCCTTTCACTTGGAACGTGTTGGAAAACTTTCCCATGTCAGCGCCAACCATGTCAGCCCATCTCCTCCATGCTGGCATTGAACTTCTCATGACCATATAGAACTGCCAATACTTTGCTTCACACTTATTCTTGATTCACTTCATTACTTTCTTTCCTTAAGTGGAAGTTCAACTTCTGTCGTCGGGTCTGCCTCTCTCTCTGGAACTTCTCTTTTACAACACTTTCTTTCTTATCTTTCTCTTTCTTCCTTGCAAGTGAAAGTTCCACTCGGGTCGTCAAAGTCTGACACGGGAACTGGAACTAATCAAATTGCTGCTGAACTTCAACTTTTCCTTCAACCAAAAGTTCCACTTGAGGCATCGGAGAGTGATGGTAGAACTGGAACTTGAACCAACCTTAACTTTTGCCTTCATCAATAAGTTCATGAAGAAGTGTCGGGGCCCAACACTGAAAAATAGAACCAACTTTAAAGATTTAAAACACTTTCTCCCTTTGGTTCAGAATAGGTTGTTGGAGTCCGACAAAGACAGTAGAACAAGAACTTTGGTGAACTTAAATCAATTTTTCACTTCAAGCTTATCCTCCAAAATGTTGGGAGCCTTGTCGAAGAGAGACACCAAGAATTGAATAAGCCACGAACTCAAGCAAGCTTCCTACATCAACAGTTCAATTTGTTATGTCGGAGCCCAATGACATAAATGGAACTCAAGCGGAGAGATTTTTTAAAGAAACAAGGCAAAGAGAGTTCAACAAGACTTGTCGGGATGTGATAGACAAAACAGAGCTCGAGCAAACTTTAATAAGACTTTTCAAAGGCAAACCAACTAAAGGAGTTCCATATGGCTTGTCCAAGCACAATGAGGTTTCTTGAACTAGCACAAAACTCCGACTAACTCAAAGACTCCGCAAAATTAACTCATGAAAATTGGATCAGAACTAGACTTAGCCAAAATTTGACCATGGATGAAAATTTTGGATAACAGGAGATTTCTCTCCTCTTTGATAATAATTTCAGCACAAGTGTTAATACATCTTCATTGTCTTTGGAGATTGATATTCATGAGTTTTGTCCTTCACTTGATTTGTCACATTCCTCTGTTGAGTTTGATCATGATTATGTGATGGCTCATTCGAGCTTGAAGACTCCTACTCAATTTTCAGACTTCTATTTGGAGACTTCCTTCCTCCTTTCCCTTGAACATGGAGTGGCGTCTTGATCATTCAATGGACTTGTTTCTTCCTAAGTGGAGATGAGTTGCTTGTCAACATTGGATCATCTTTTCTTTTCAGGCATACTTCATCGGCATTGGAGCTTCCTCATTATGGGGGGCTATCACATCTCTCATTTTCCTTCCTATGGGAGGATTCTTGATTGTATATACATAATGTATGTAGTCCTTGGGGGGTATCATTGAGTACTCCATGCATCATCCTATTTGTTTCTTTTCTCTCTTTTGGAGAGGTGTTTGGTTCCCGCGTAATTTTCTCCTTTTCTCCATTTGTGAGAGATTGCATTGCATTGTAGTTGTGAATGGGTACCTAACATGGCCTACTTGCCAAGATCCATATTGCATTTCACATTACATAATAACCTTCTCCCAAAGTTATCCATATAGGGTACCTAAGATTAAGCTTAAGTTTAGAGATCCATATTGGGTACCTTAGAAATATTAAGATATTGTGACTATTAAGCCTATGTGAATTAAAAGTAGAATTTAAGCAAGTTTGATGATCGATTGGGAGTCCAGTTGCAAGTCCAAGTCATGAGCAAGATTGTCAAGCCACTTCAACAAGACCAAGACCCATGTTTTCAAATAGGCATTTGTGGGGATTTTGTAGAGTGTTAGGTGCATCAACGTGGAAATCAATTCCAAGATAATCATGGTCTCCGCCCTTGTACTTTCCAATCCCCAAACCAATAAGGATGTGTTGTCCCTAATTTTGCATTCCCCAAAATTGGACAACCCTACGCATTTCCTAGTCAGGTTGATATGCGTATTTCTCTAGGCGTGTCGATGTTCCGGCAAGAGTATTTTTCAACAGAATCGGTCATCCCTTGATTTCTGGTTGTTCTATCTTCTGACTAAGCATCAAGTCCTTTTCTTTCTCTGTTTTTCTCTTTTCGCTTTGTTTTGCGTCTTGTTTTTGTTTCCAATTTTGGTTGGCGTCCTTGGTGTTTCAGTGGCATTGCGAGCAGTTTTCCGCGTCCTTCCAAAGTTAATAAAAATTGTCTTTTTCTGGTCGAGCGCATAAAGTTTAAATTTTTTCTGTATGAGTGATAGTTTTTAAACTCTATCTTAAAATTTTGCATTGTAACACCCCAAAATTGGCATCTTGCAACCTCAACCAATTTTGTTGCAGTTGTTATTCTTCTAAATCATCAAAGTCCTATCGTACTAGGCAAATTCTGAGTTTTCACTGACTCTACTCGACCTGA